>VDFB02226137.1:0-10245 GCA_007258455.2 Sequoia sempervirens | reverse complement strand
AGGGATGAGTTTATGCAACAGGCTAGCTATTGGAGAGGGGTTTATGAGCAGGTTGTTCCAGATCCAGTGCAGTGCACGACACGCTACATCAGTCAGGCTCCACAGCCACCAGGGCCGTCCCAGTCATTAGGGACACGCACCAGGGGTTTCAGCGACTACCGACGGACTCCGTCTCCATATGGCGGTTACCAAGGTACACCCACCCGTGAGTACCAGGGGACACCCACCCGTGAGTACCAGGAGACTCCAACACACAGAGGGCTAGCACCTGATTCTCCGTAGAGATCAAATGTGGGCAGCTCACAGTAGAGCAGGCAGATGCAGAACATTGGTTATTTTTGGCAGATACCAGATGGATGGTTTGTTCATGTCACCAGAGGGCAGAGGTGATCCACATCTCTGGATTTTGTATCTTATTAGGCGATATATGATGGAGATGTATTGTATTATGACATGATGTTTATTATTGTGATTATGCGATGGCCTTTATTGACATTATGCATGATGTTTCCTTTATGCGGCTATATGAGATGATTCATGATGTGGTTCCATATACATATATATACACATGTTTATATGGATGATTTATGTTTTATGCTTTATGTTTTCATGGATGGATGATTTATGATTGATGCAAACATTTCTATGATTTATGATGTATGGATGCACATGTGGATGGATGATTTATGTATGTTTATATGATTTATGATGTATGATTCATGGATGCACATGTTTATATGATTGATGATGTATGATTCATGGATGCACATGTTTATATGATTGATGATGTATGATTCATGAATGCACATGTTTATATGATTTATGATGTATGTAAATGTCAATGACGACCGTTATGAGGATGCGGGTAGGCGATAGGCAGGTGGAAGATTGCACTTGCCAAAAAAACCAATAATATCCTGAGAGGAAGAGGACCGACGAGAGGAACAAAGAATGAGAATACTTGCACAACCAAAATCATAAGCGATGGTTATGATGGAAATGAAGGGTGCATGCAAAGTGGGGAAATGCAGTGAAAATGAGATTTTGCCATCCTTGGAGCATTGATTTTTACTATAGCGTAGGGTACCAAGCACCTTGATATGGAAGACCAAGGCGAGCGAGTACTCTACGCATTAAACAAACACAACAAACAATAAGGTTATTCCAGCACCCCGAGGTCGTGATGACCTCGGTCGAGCCTGATGTTGAAATAACCACAAACACACAAATTTGTCCTAGCATAACACAAGATCCTGGAGATCTCGGTGGGTCTTACGAGGGCCAACTGAGAAGACAGCAGACAAAACAAAAGATCAAGGCATGCCCCCATTTCAGCAGGTCAAAGCACGTCATGGTATGGTGGACCAAGGCGACCTTGACAAGTGATAGGAAGGAACCCAAAATGATAAACAAAATCTGAAAGCATCAAAAGATCAAAAATCAAGATAACAGGTCCTTTGCCATAGGATCAAGGTGATGGATGTGATTGGTGAGGTCTGCTAGGAAGGATTCATCCTGTTGAGATCAAAGATGGATGCGAAGTAAGATGACCCAGTTGACGTGGGATGTTACCGAGGGACAAGATCTTGCAACACAAGAGAACTTCGTTTATTAAGAACTAGTTAGATGTGGGCATAACTTGATAACGAAGCACAAAAGACCGACATAACCTATAGACCTAGGGGCTCGGGGGCCGATCATAGATTAGCCTTGCCTACGTGAAAGCACAGAGCCCTCGTAGTTCCAGAAAAGACCATGGATAAAGTGAAAAGAGGACAAATGGTAACCAATGATGATGGAAAAATGCCCCGGGGGTGAATCGAATGATCAACCTTGCCTACGTGACAGCGCAGGGGCAACGTAGTTCGACTGATGGACTTGACGGGATGGGACCTAGGTGAAGACCAACGCGATGGATGACCCTACTTGATGACACAAACGTGAATGAAGTAAGCTCAAAGTGGGATATCTGAAAGCTCAGGAATGGAGGATAGGCTAGATGGGTCATCCAATGCTCAATCAATATTTACCAAGCAGCCCGGGATGAGATGGGTGAGGACAATAGTGCGGCTGAAGGCATAAACTAACTAGGATGTTAGGTAGATAATGATTAATCCCTTTATGGATGACGCCTGTTACCAGGTTTTCACCTTCCATACTTATCCAAGGTGCCACCAAGAGGTCCTTTTCACCATAGGACAGATTTATTTCTCTTAACTATTTTTGGATTTTTGACTTTTTTGATTTTTTTTTGATTTTTTTGACCAGGTGGGGTAACCGAGCAGATTTAGGCATAGAACTTTTTCAGATGCATGATGTTGATGGGCTCGTCAAGGGGTTCTCCTTCGAGAGTAGTAAACCTGTATGCCCCAGATTCATATTTAGCAGCTATGATATAGGGCCCCAACCAATTTGCCTCAAATTTTCCTTTCTTGTCTCGGTCTTGCTGAGTATGCTGGTTCTCCTTAAGGACAAGCTCACCCACCTGGAATTTCCGAGGGTGAACTTTCTTGTTACAACTGCGCTTGAGGCAATTCTGGTATGCTTGCAGATGGTCATAGGCCTTTATTCTTCGTTCGTCCAGTAACTCTAGCTGTGCAAGCCGCGCAACACGAGCATCCTCTTCGCTGATAAGGTTCTTCAGAGAGATTCTCAATGACGGAAGTTCCACTTTGATTGGAAAGACGGCCTCAGCACCAAACACCAAAGAGTAGGGGGTGGCACCCGTTGGGGTGCAGATGGATGTGCGATATTCCCAAAGGGTAGGATGAATGTGAAGGTGCCAATCTCGTCCAGTGTTATTGACAACCTTTTTGAGAATACGGATGAGGGTTTTGTTGGTCGCTTCCACCTGACCATTAACCTGGGGGTAATACGGCGTTGACCAACGGTGCTGAATATGGAAGGTATCGCATAGGTGTTTCATGGCTTGGTTCTTGAATGGTTTTTCGTTGTCAGAAATAATGGTGGACGGGACACCATATCTGCAGAGAATATGGTAAAGGATGAATTTGGAGATATGAATGCCGGTGATTTGTGAGAGGGGTATTGCCTCTACCCACTTGGTGAAATACTCGGTGGTGGTGATTATGAAGGTATGGCTGTCAGAGGATGGTGGGTGAATCTTGCCAATCAAGTCGAAACCCCATTGAGAAAATGGCCATGGTGCCAGGAGAGGCTGAAGATCTTGTGCTGGGGCATGGATTAAATCTGCATGTTGCTGGCATGGAAGACACTTCTTTACAAACTCGCAAGCATCGTGTTCCAGTGTAGGCCAATAATACCCAGCTTGTAAGATCCTTTTGGCTAGAGCCATACCATTTGAATGTGCTCCACAAACACCACCATGTACCTCCGTTAGTGTAGCATGGGCTTCGGTCTTATTCAGACATCTGAGGAGGATTCCATCATACCCGTGATGATAAAGCGTATCACCGACGATGACGTATCGAGAGGAGCGATGAATGAAGGATTTGTGTTGGTTACGGGTAAGGTCTGGGGGTATAACATTATCACAAAGGTAGGTATAGATGTCTTGGTACTATGGGGAGGTGGGACCCACAATTTCGCACACCATGTCGGTCTCAAGGATATCATATGCTGGGATTAAAAGTTGTTCTACAAGAAACTCACACTCTATTCAGTCCTTGGGCATGTCCAGGAGGGAGCCAATAGTGGCCATCGCATCAGCTGCTTTGTTTCGTACCCTAGGAATCTGTTCAAATTGTATAGAGGTGAAATATTTCTTGAAATCATCCACCATGCGCTTGTAGGGTAACAAATTATCATCCTTGGTTAGGAACTCATCATTAACTTGCCTAATGACTAGCAAGGAGTCACCAAAGACTTTCAACTGAGTTATGTGCCATTGTTTCGCAATTTTGAGACTGGTGAGGAGAGCTTCGTACTCTGCCATATTGTTGGTACAAGGGACTGCTATCCTGAATGACTTTGGGATGTAATCACCTTGAAGGGTAACTAATAAAATTCCTTCCCCCGATCCATTATGTGTATATGATCCATCAAAATACAGTGTCCATGTGGGGGTTTCCTCAACTAAGAAGACTTCCTCATCCGGGAATTCCGTGATCAATGGGTGAGTGTCAACTAGAGGAGCTTCCGCTAACTGGTCTACAATTATCTGCCCTTTGATAGCCTTGCGGTCCACATATTCTATATCAAATTCACTGAGGAGCATGACCCACTTAGCCATGCGGCCTGTCAGAGTTGTTCTAGATAACAGGTACTTCAATGGATCGATCTTGGCGATTAATTTTACTGGATGGCTAAGCATGTAATGTCAAAGTTTCTGTGTGTTGAAGACAAGTGCAAGGCAGGCTTTTTCCATGGGGGAGTAATTTAGCTCATAGCCAACCAATGTCCGACTGATGTAGTAGATTGCCCTTTCTTTCGACAACTCATCATGCTGTGCCAACAATGCCCCCAGTGCGACTAAAGTGGCAGAGATGTAGAGCAAGAGGGGTTTGCCGGGAATAGGTGGCATCAATATTGGTGGATGGGCTAAGTATTCCTTAATTTTATCGAACCCCATCTGACACTGTTGGTTCCATCGGAAGGCTGAATCTTTTTTCAGAAGATGAGTGAATGGATGACACTTGTCTGCCAGCTGGGCTATGAACCGACGGATGGACTGCATTTTTCCCTGAAGGCTTCTTAACTGTTTGAGATTGCGTGGAGGTGGCATGTCCAGGATAGCTTTTACCTTAGTGGGATCAACCTCAATGCCCCTGTGAGAGACTATGAAACCCAACAACTTTTTGGAAGTGACCCCAAAGACACACTTTTTTGGATTTAGTCGCAGCTTGTAGTGCTCTAACCGCTCAAATATCTTTTTCAGGATGGCAGGATGTTCTGCTTGTGTTTTGGATTTTCCTAATAGGTCATCGACATAGTCCTCCATGATGATGTGTATGAGGTCATGGAAGATGACCGTCATTGCCCTCTGATATGTCACCCCTGCATTTTTGAGACCGAAGGGCATAACATTGTAGCAGAAAGTGCCCCAAGGAGTTGTGAAGGCGATTTTGTGTTGGTCCTCAGGTGCGATTTGGATCTGGTTATACCCGGAGAAGCCATCCATAAGGGACAAAATCTCATGTCCTACTGTTAGGTCGACCAACATGTCAATATTGGGCAGGGGGAAGTCATCTTTTGGGCAGGCTTTGTTGAGATCCCTGAAGTCTGTGTAGACCCGAATGTCACCATTTGGTTTAGCGACCGACACTATGTTGGAGATCCACTCAGAGTAGTCAATTGGTCTGATAAATCCTGCCTCCAGTAACTTCTCCAATTCCTTCTTGACCAACAACGCGACTTGTGGATGCATCTTGCAGAGTTTTTGCTTGACAGGTTTAGCGTCTGGGCGGATGTCTAGGTGATGAACCACTAAGGCGGGATCTAAGCCTGGCATGTCTGAGTATGACCAAGCAAAGTTAACAATTCCCTCTTGAAGTAGCCGCACGATGACTGGGTACTCTTGCTCCGAGAGTGACTTGGCTACATAGGTGACCTTAGGATTTTCAGCAGTTCCCAGATTGACTTCTTGAGTCTCTTCAATCAGAATAGGTGATTGGGTAGATAATTGAGTTCCCATAAGGGGAAGATGAACATCTCCATCTTCTAGCGCCTCTTCAAGGTTTTCGCCATTAGATGCATCCTTTATTTTTACTTTTTCCAGGTCAGGAAGTGCCTCAGGGAGGTTTTCATTAGATGACCGCTTTTTATTTTTCTTATTCTCATTTTTGCGACTGGAGTGTTCATCCTCCCCCAACCCCATGAGGTTGACATATGTATCTGTAGACATACTGACAGGTGTGCTAGTTCGTAGGTCCCAATCAATGAGCTCAAGATGGCAAAGGGATAGGCTAATAGTGCAGATGGATAAGCATTCGAACATGGAAGATAGGTCGGCGTGATCAACGTCATCATACGCACGTATGATGGATTCTTCCTTAGGTATGTCTTCCAACGAGCCATTCTCCACAGCTACACTATTGGAAGCATTAGACAATGTTTTGGGGCCTTTCTGCTTTCTGTCATACCCAATGCCCACATGTTTTGGTAGTGGGGACGTATCAATGGGTTGTAACTGTCCTTGTTCTTGCTTTCCTAGGCCTCTACCTTGATAGTTATGCTTTTCCACGAACTTTGTCGGCCAGGGGTACTTTTCTTGGAAGTATTCCCTGAGAGGAGTTTCCAGCTGAGCTCTTCTCGGTAAACCCATTGACTTATGTCTTCTTTTGGCGCATTTGTCTTGATACTTGGGGATACGAAGGTGGTGGTAGGGATATTTTTGCCACGGAAGGTGACAGTCTTGTCCTCCTTTGGGGTAGCATGGGAAGGTTGACCATACTCATGTGGCGATGGTGGCATGGTTGCTATATTAAGAGCAGTATACATTTCGTACTCGCCACACCCTTTGTCAATGATCTGGACTTTTGTGACTGTAGGATCAGTAGAGGATGGAGTGGTTATTACGGTGGATGATGGATTAATGGGTGATGACTGAGATGCCCCCATTTCAACCCCAGGACAATAATGTAAATGGGGAAATGATTCCTCTAGAGCGTGGCAATATTCGAATGGTTGGGGGTCAGCATAGATGGTGACCTCTTGTCCGTTGACTGGGAATTTGAGGCACTGATGGTAGGTGGAGGGCACGACTTGCATAGCATGGAGCCATGGACGGCCGAGGAGGAGGTTATATGGCAAGTCTAGATCAAGGACATGGCAGGTGATGTACTGAACCACTGGTCCCACTTGGACAGGAAGATTGATGATCCCTTCTGAATTTCTTTCTGCATTATCATAAGCCTTGATTGTAATAATCTGGTTGCTTAAGTCTACTTGGGTATACCCCACCTGTTTTATGAATTTTAGAGTGCACAAGTTGAGGGTAGAGCCATTATCTACCAAGACCCTTTTTATTTTATGCCGGGCAACCATAACTTCAATATGCAAAGGGCAATTGTGGTTAACATCTATGTTGGGCATATCATTTTGGCTGGAATGTAGTTGGTGGGATGAAGCTAGGTGTCCTACCAAAGCTTGGAATTGTGTGGGATCAATGTTATTAGGCACATGGGTTTCCTGTAGAGCTCTATTGAGGATTTCTTGATACACGGGGGAAGACTTGAGTAAATCCAAGATGGAGATATGTGCAGGGGTCTTTCCTAAGTGATCAAAGATATTGTACTGGGAAGCTACAGGAGTCAGTTGGGCAGGTGCAGAGGCTGTAGGAACGGTGATGCGGGCTCGTCGTGTGGTAACAACACATTAAGGGTCTTTAGCTTTGACATGTATCATGGATACACGAGGTTCTACCTGCTCAATGTAATGAATAATACCCTCGTAATTGAGGGGTACATTCTTATAGCTCACATTATTTGTGCTGTTATTTTGGGGATTACTGTTGGAGGTGCTCGGGCCTTGATTATGGTTTGGGAAGGCATTTTGATAGATCTGCAACTGAGCATTGGACGACAGAGCTTGACTAGGGTCGACCTTGATATCACCTCGATCTATGAGGTCTTGGAAATAGTTTTTTAGACCCTGACACTTATTCAAAGAGTGTCCTTTGATTTTGTGGAACTCACAATATTCATTTTCCCTAAACCATGTGGGCTTAGGTTTGGATTCGTCGAGTGGCTTGGTAACAGGGTATGTGATCGGATAGCTGATTTGCAACAGTTTGTTGAAGACGACACTCAAGGGTTCTCCTAGTTGAGCATACTGGCGTTTAGTGTTCCCTTGGTTATTTTGATTGGACTGTTGGGGAGGACGGGGTGTCCCTTGCGGTACAGATATGGCATTAGGTATGGATTGCTGTTGTTTATAGGATGTGTTGGCCATGTGGACATGTTTAGTGTCAGTGACACCATCATTAACTGTATTCTTGTTCTTGTTCCAAAAGCATGGCTTGTCATTGAATGTCCTTTCCTTATCTTGGTTATATATCTTGATGTGCCCCTTGGCAACAAGGGCACGCTCAAGGATGGGTCCCTTCTCTACTACCTCCGCAAAAGTGGTGACACAATGTAATCGAAAGTTATGAGCCATGTCGGGATGGGAGTTATCCATGAAGAGGGTGACCATGTCCTTTTCTTTCAACGGGGTCTTCATTCAACTTGCTAGGGCACGCCACCTCTGGAGGTAGCTAGTAAAGGTTTCCCCTTCACGTTGTTTCTCTTTGAGAAGATCCAGGGTATCAGTATCTTTCTCCAAGTTGAAGGAGAAGTAGGAGACGAACTTCTCAGACAAGTCTGCAAAATATTTTATAGATCCCTTTTCGAGGGTCATGAACCACCCTAGCGCATTGCTTCCCAAACTCTGGGGGAACAAGCGCAAGAGGTAGTTGTCATTGTGGAGAGCCTCTTGACACTGGGAGTAAAACTCTTGTAAGTGGGCCTTAGGATCTTTGTTCCCCTTATATTTGTCAAACTTTGGCATCTCAAAATGTTTGGGGAAGGGAATCAACAAGATGGAAGGATCATACAGATACGGGCATATATCTTCAAATTTGAACAATTTTTTCCAGTCCCTGCCTGAAGATCTTTTAGAGCGGCTTTGATTTCTAGGATGTCTACATTAGCCGGTGTGTTGGATGGGTATTGATGATAGGATGATTGTGGATCTTGGGATGACGCTTGGGGATGGGCGTATGGATAATGAGAAGGTGGTACCCCCTGTTGGTACGCCAAGGGACCTTGTTGATAAAGAGGTTGTTGTTGCGATGCTGGATATGAATTGGTTGGGTAGTAATGGGTGGCGTACTGTTGGGAAGTATGGAGAAGGTGTTGTTGATTAGCTTGTGGATATTGGGGGTGCTGATATGACTATTGCGATGCCCCATAGGAGGGTTGTTGTTGATATTGGTGCTGATGCATAGTTGGCGGTTGTGATGGGCGAGATGGGATGTTATGTGGTGGTGGTTGCGCTTGTAGGCGTAAAATGGATGCAAGGAATGGAGATCTGGTCGAGGCTGAAGGCCGAGGTTGATTCCCTTGCGATTGATGCTGTGATGGTTGTGTTGAAAATAGGGGATTGACCAATAGTTGTTGTTGAGGTGGAGGTGCGATTGAGATGTTGTGCGAGGGAGGTTGTTGAACGCTAGTGGGAGCGTAGGCTTGGGGAGGTTGTTGGGATACGAATGATGATGAAGGAGGGATGTTGGATTGGGACGGCTGTTGGGGTATGAATGACGATGGTGGAGGGTTGGTATATTGGGGTGGTTATTGGGGTATGAATGATGATGGCGGAGGATTGGTAGATTGGGGCGGTTGTTGGGGTATGAATGACGATGGTGGAGGATTGGTAGATTGGGGCAGTTGTTGGGATATGAATGATGATGGTGGAGGATTGGTAGCCCCAAGAGGTGGGGGCAAGGCAGCGAAATGGTTGCCCCCAGTGTTGACAGGAGGCGGGTTTGAGGGGAGTGGTGCTGGTAGCATTAATGGTTGCGATTGTGGGACGTTTTGTGGCATGCCATAGGAAAAAGGATCATTGGGATCGATGGTTTGGGATGTTCCTGTGACCGAGATGGCAGGATGTGTGGGATTTCCAACGGGATACAGGACGGTGTTTCCAAATTCAGGTTGATGCCAACCTTCTGCGGAACGTTGGGGACATACGAGCTACTAGGGATGTCATGTGAACGTTGGGGCACATTGGTTGTAGAGGTGCCATACTTGGATAAGTCGACACCTGACAGAAGTTTGACACCTTTGTCAATCAAGTGAGCCAAGATTTGTTCACCATGTCTTTCGAGAAGGCGTTCTGTCATTTGGGCATTAACAGGGTTGCTGAAATGTTCCTCAAATGTGAGCTCAGGTTGATCAGCCATGTTTTCTTCCCCAGGTGGTGATGTGTTTTGACCATCCATGTTGGATTGTGATGAGGTACCATTGTGGGGATCATGGTGGATGTTCATTGTGTTATTGGGATCTTGAGGATTGTTTGATTGGGCATTCAGGGCTTGTTGGTCGGCCATTTTCTTTGCCTGTGATCGAGTCTGAACGGGCATGCAAGATTTTGAGAGGGATCAAGATATTAGAAAGACCTTGATGGTGAAGGATTGATTTGACTTGATAGGAGATTGATTGATGATGATTGGTTAGACCGAGGTGGATTGATTTGATGACACTAGATTAGTCCAGGTTTTGGATTTTGATTCGGATAGATTTGATGATGTGGGGGTTGGATTGGTCGAATGATCAAGATTGGTGT
>VDFB02226135.1:0-10927 GCA_007258455.2 Sequoia sempervirens | reverse complement strand
AGGAGGTTAAGCCATTAATTTGATGGTTAAGCCTTTTTAGGCAAATTTTATGTATAAAAAGGAGATAGTGAGAGTGTTTTCTCATTCAGGGATTTAGAATTCAGGATTTAGGAGTCTTGAAGAGTCTTGGGAAATCCTTGTTCAATGAGAAGAGTGTATTCTCATTCCTTAGCTCTTAGGGAGTTTTTTTTGTTGCTCTTAGTAAAGGGATTTTGGGAAAGTGAGAGTTTTCTCTTGTAAGCAAGCTAAATGGTCTCTTGTGGTGAGATAGGAATTTAGTGGAGCATGTTCATGACTTTTTGAGTCATTTGTAAAGGCTTGACGCCTATGTACTCTTGTGTGAGTGTGAGTTGCAGTTTCATTGTTTGAAAGCATTGTAAAGCTGACGGAAGGACTGGGCAGGGTGCTAGAAAGTTCTTGTCAAGACAGTGTTTCAGTGGGAAGCGGATTGTAACTCAGTGAAAGACCATGGTGATGTAAAAGCAGTTGCATCATAGTAATGGCATTGATCACGCTATTTTGCAGATCCGGAGACGTAGCCAAAATCTGGTGAACTCCGTAATCAAATCTTTGTCTCTCTTTTCTTGGTGAATGATATTGTCATCTTCTTTACTTTCCTATGTTTTATGTGGTTATTTGCTCAATTCACAAGCATCGTCAGTTACGATCTTAATTTTAAATTTGTATCCTGGTGAATCTAACAAGTTGTTAAGTAATTCATAGTAAGGATTTTACAGATCAGCTTCCATTTCTTTATAGAGCCATCTTGTAATATCGACAATGTCCTCATTGCTCATGTCTCCCCATTTGATGGAAACCGTTTTTGGTGGAACCTCAAAAATTTCCTTAGGTTCCATTCTAAAGCATGGCTGACCATAGACCTTTGGAGACTTGGGTATTGTGGTGATGTTGTATTCCATATTTAGTTTGAATTATCCATAGCCTAGGTCATGGATCTTGACAGTGGACTCAGCCTTAGAAAGTGAAGAAGATGGTGGTGCGATGGAAGATGTGGATGAAGTGGATGTGGATGATGATGTGAGTGTGGATGGGTTAATTAATTTGGAAGAAGAAGAGGTAGGAGCTTCCTGATTGATGGGCACTTGTTGTTCAGAGATACCCCTTAGGTTAGTGCAATATTGAAAAGGGTCAGGGTCTCCATATATGGTAAATTTTGTGCCGTCAAAGGGAAACTTCAGGCATTGGTGATAGGTGGATGGGACAGCTTTGAGGGCATGAATCCAAGGTCGACCAAGTAAAATTTTGTAAGGTAATTCAAGATCTAGGACCTGACAAGTTGTATCCACAATGACTGGTCCAACTCTGACAGGAAGAGTGATCACACCATGAGAGGAACTCTCTTCCTCATCATATGCTTTTATGACTATGCTCTTTGTTGCCTCTATGCAAGCATCAGAAAAGCCTAAAGCCTTAACCATTTTTAAGGAGCATATTTTTAGTCCTACTCTGCCATCTACTAAAATTCGTCTGACCTTATGTTTATGGATGAAAACCTCAATGTGTAAGGCATCATTATGATTGGTTTTTGGGGATGAATAATCTTGGTCAAAAAATGTGACATGATGGGGTGTAGTGAGATAACCCACCATGATCTCAAATTGGTTGATATCATGTTTTGAGGGATAGAAAACTCTTGCAAGGTCTTGTCAAGTATAGCCTTATGCGTAGGAAAAATGCAAAGCAATTCAAGTATGGACATTTGCATAGGGGTTTTTCCTAGCTAGTCGATGATGTTGAACTGACTCTTAGGTTGGGATTGTTTTGCAAATGGGCCTGATGGTGGTTGTCATGTGGGTGGACCTGGTATTGTATTTTTTGGTTGTTGAGGAGGTGGACCAGCTATGGTGACATTGCCGCTTTGAGTGGTGGCATTGCATTCAAGTACTATTTTAATAGTTATGGTATTGACAAACTCGTCATTAGTTTGGATATTGTTAATGATGGGTCCTCTTGAATAATCAAATGCAGTGTGGGCATAATTGGCTTGGTTGTTATTAGTCTTGGGACCTAATGTGGAATCTTTATTGGAACCATGGTCTTGCAATGGGTTCTTATGAGTGGTATGGTCTACATTAGATGTAAATTGTGGGCCACCCACTTCAATTATGTGATTGTCAATGAAGTCTTGGATGATGTTTTGTAATTGTCGACAAGAAGATGTTTTATGCCCTTTAGCCCAGCGATGGTAATCACAGAAAGCATTATCATCCCACCATGATGGTTTAAACTTCCTAGGGTCATATGGTTTAGGATCTTCAAGTGTGATGAGACCGTTTTGTAGGAGCTTCTTAAGGACTTCCTCAATTGGTTCTCCCAAATTGGTGTATGCTCATCTTCTTGGGAATTGTCTCATTTGGCAGGGTTGTCCTTGATATTGACTGTTTTGACCACTTTGATTATTGATGGGAGGTGTCAGTATTGTTGTTGATTTGTTTTGTGGCTAAGATCCTTGAAGAGAAAGTATGGGCCCCATCGTGTTCATAGCCTTGGCATCAACAATGTCGCCATTTGTAACATGTTTATTTTTGACCCAATACTTGTTTATGTCTATAGGCAGATTCACATTTTTTTTCTTAGGACCATATTTCAGTTCCCATTTGGCAACAAGGGCTTTCTCGACTTGGACACCTCTTTCAACTAAGTTTACAAAGGTTGTGCAACAATGAACTTGTAATCCATATTTTAATGGGCCTAGGAGTGTTTGTACGAACATGTCGACCTTTTCTTTTTTGGGTATATCAATGTGACAGTGACTTTCCAAACTTCTCCACCTTTGGAAGAATGGGATAAATGTTTGACTAGCATCCTCTTGTGTAAGATTGCATAAGCTAGTGATGGAAGTATCCATGTCAATGTTATCTGATTAATTCTGGATAAATCTTTATTTAAGCTCATCCCATGTCCTTATATCTTTCAAGGTGGTAAGCCATTCTAGTGCAGGTCCTATAAGACTCTTAGAAAAAAGTCTCATCAAGTAAGTTTGTTCATCGGAAATATCCTTGCAGTTGGTTATAAATTCTTGGATATGTTCAATTGGATTTGTCTTGCCCTTGTATTTGGTAAAATGTGGTGACACATATCTAGGAGGAAATGGTGGCATGTTCAAATTTATGTAAAAAGGATATAAGTTTAGGTCATATGAAATGTGTGACTTTGTGTGGGATGCTCACAGCTCTTGCACCTCCATTTTGGTGTTCATCACTCTAGCTTGTAGGGCATCAAGTATGGGATTATTTGGAGCATCACAAAAGGGAGTGATAGTTATGCCATGAGTCCCCATTTGTTGTGAAAAGGTGTTGGTGTTTTGCTGAGGGATGCATTGTTATGACATGTATGGTATGTTTTGGCTTGCCTATTCTTGATATTGAGAGTTCAGATTAGGACCTTGTTGCTGGGTGTGAATATGTGATGAATATGTTGGAATGTGTCCTCTAGCCATTTGAGTTGAAACTTGGGAAATATGTTGACCATGAATGTTTTGGTGTCCCAATGATGTAATGTGTTGGGTATTTGGATTGCCTTGTCCAAATTGTTGGAATTACCCATGGGGAATGTTCATATTTTTCCCTTGGGAAGTGTTGGTATTGAATTGCGATGACATGTTTACATTTGGTCATGGTGTTTGAATAAGGACACATTGTTTATTACTTCCAAAGTGATTGAATGAAGTTCCAATGAAAGGTTGTGAGGATGAGGCACCCATGGTACTAGATGAAGCTCCAAACAAAGGATTTGAAGAGCTTGCCCCCATTGATGAGGACCCAAAAGTGGCACCAACCAATTGTGACAAAATTGTGGACATTATTGGCATGGACTGTGTCATAGCTTGTGTTCCTCCACTAGATGTTGCATTGATTGAATTGGGATTGTTTTGGTTGTTTATGTCATGTGAAGTGACATTCATGATACTTGTGGAAATTTGCAAGGTAGCCCCAACAAGGGGATTGCTTGTATTGTTTTGAGGTTGACTATAGTGAGGCATGTTGTTTTTATTGTTAGGTGATGTTGGTCTCAAAGTGTTAATGTCAAAACAACATGGAAATTTAGCTCCTTGACTTAGAAGTATGGCTAAATATATGTCTCTGTCATGTAAAACCAATTCTTCTACAAAGGAGGTCGCTTCTAGATTTTGGGTTGTGGCTTCTATGTCTTCCTCACATATTTTTCCATGTTAATCTCTACATATAAATGGTTCAAAGGGATTATGTGACGAAGATGGCATGTTGTTGAATGGATTAGAAAAAGTCCAATGTGGGTCTGTGTCATAAGTGTTGTTGTTGATGTTGGGATTGGAATATTGTCCAAAGTTTTCCATTTGTCTCTTCTTTCTTTGAAGCCTAGTTTCCACCATAAAAGGGAATTGCTCAAATGAGGATAAAGAGAATGACTCTAAATGCAAGGATGACGCTAGACTATGTTTTTGGATTTTTTTGAAAATAAGCGATGACAATGCAGGACTATATTTTTGGAATTTTTGAAAATAAGGGATGCAATATGACTAATGCCAAATGACAATTAAGACTAGGATGACAAGTTATGACACTATTTTTTTATTTTTTTTCAGAATAAAGGATGTCAATGACGTTTGTCTAAGGGAAATGACTAATGCAAGGTGATAAAATTGCCAAGAAAGGATGCCAAATGCTAAGGTGACAATGAAGACTAAGGAAATGACCAATGTCAAGTCTAGATGCCAAATGAGGACTATGATGAGAGTTATGACAATATTTTTGGATTTTTTTTTTGAATAAGATATGCAAGGTGAGGACTAAAATTATTTGAATGTCTAAAGGATGCAAATGCAATGGCCTAAATGGTTTGGGAGAAGGTTGCCTAACCACCCTATGCTTGATCTATGTCTCAATTTGGGAATATCAAAGGACTTTGTTTAAAGGACTAAATGACAAGGATAAAATGACAAGTGAGGTTTCCACACTAGACTCTTGAGTTGAAAGTGACTCATAGAAAAGACAATGACTAAAAAGGAAATGATGACTAAGTCCAATGATAACCTACTCTTGAAAATCAAGATTTTTCAAAGTGAGGCAAGGTTGTCCTAATCTAAAATATGCAAAATGAGATGAGGACCTAATGTTGGTTTATGACTGAAAATGCCAATGTTGAGACCTAATGATGAGATTAAGATTTGCCAAGATGACCCTATGGTAAGATGCAAGCTAAAGTATGCAAGAAATGCAGAATTTGAGCAATTTCTTATTTGGTTTTTTATAGAATGCTTCAGGAAAAAGATGTTTATGGACAATTTGGACAAGTTGGACTTCAATTTCTAATTTGTGATAGATTTTTTCTTTTGCTAGTCAAATGTGTCATTTCAGGTCAAAAATGCATCACAAAATAGCATATGTGGTTTTACAGAAAGTCAATACGTCACAAAATAGCATGTGTTGCCAAAAAGAGCATATGCAACTTAGCAGGGTGATTGCATTGTAGGAAATGGTAGATGTGAATCAGAAATGTAGATGCATCATAGAGCCAGAAATGTGCTATGGAAATGTGATTCAACAATGTTTCAAATGCAACTCAAATAAGCATATGTGACTCCGAAAGTAGAAAATGTGTTGCACAAGACAACAAATGCATTGTAGAATGACTACCTATCTTGTTTTGACCAAAATATGAAGAGTTTGATGTTTGATTGTTTTGTTTCCAAATCTAAAAGTGATGTTTCATTTTGTTTGAATGTCTGAAAACACTTGGAAAGCATAATATTTTGTCTTTTGAAACAAGCACAACCTAGGTTAAGCCAAGACAATATTCACTAGATTCCACGTGGGCTTCCCCAACCCCATATTCTTAGCATGTGAATCTAGAAGCTTGGTTGCATGGGCTCCCCCTTATAGTGAACTCTCTTCTCAAGCCAACCTAAAAGCTTCCAATCCCCAATGAAACTCCCATGGTAGATTGATCGCCTCTACTAAAAACTGCAAAGATGTGGATGCCTTCACACTGACAGATGTTGCACTAGCAAATATAAGGATTTTGGCTACTACACAAAGGTGTTTAATTCAGGACCTCCATTTGAGTGGCCGTACATGGGGCACAAGATTAATCTCTGATTAAGAGGCATTTTAGCCTGAAGAGGTTACACTCAACAGGGTTTTAGGGAGTACTATTTGGTCCATATGACACATCCGCACTCGTAATCCTAGAATTTCCCTTAGGATTCACATTTATATATTGGTCGGGGGTAGCTTGGCTTCATCTTTGTTGCAAATTTGAGTCACCTTGGGGTGAGTACTTTTTCCCACCAAGGAAGGCCCAATTTCTAGAGTCAATAATCATTTCTCTTACACCCAGGATCACACAAGTGTGCATGGGGAGAGGATACTTCGATTATTGAATCAAGGTAAACACAAAATGAATGGGTCTAGTTTTCTAATCACCAAGTTTGCACAAGATGAGAGCATAATCACCTACCACCCCAAACACAATCAAGCAAAGGACAAGCAATGTTCTTTTTAGTGCACGAATTGAAGTCTTTTCTAATTTAGAAATAAACAAGAATAATGTTTAAAAAAGAAGGCCTTGGACAATCATACCTACAAAACCACAAATTAGTAGTCTCAAAAATGTCTTGGACCCACGAAAAAAAAATCAAAACTACAACAACCCATTAGCAACCAGCAAAATCTCTAGACTAATTGCTAAAAAAAAAACAATAAAACCCGAAAATGAAATAATACCAATCAAATGCATCATAGCAGAGAAAATGTGTCGCTCTATCAGTCAAATGTGTCTCAGGACAAAATGGGAGATTTTCCAGTCAAATGAGTTAATATGCAAAGCAGATGCATCATTTCCTACAAATGTGTCGTCTGGGAATTGAAATGCATCTCAGGCCGAAAGTTAGAATCTAGAAATAATCAAATGCATCGCTCGGCTCTGCAAATGTGTTAGAATAGGTCAAATACATCATTTCATCTATCATATGTGGCTTAGAATAGCACATGCATCATTTTGTTTGTCAAATGCATCTCAGAATAGTACGTGTCATTTTGTCTATCAAATGCATCTCAGAAAAGTATATGTGTCATTTCATCTATCAAATGAATCTCAGAATAGCACATGCGTCATTTTGTCTATCAAATACATCTCAGAATAGCACATGCGTCATTTCGTCTGTTAAATGTGTCTCAGAAAAGCATATGCATCATTTTGTCTATCAAATGCATCTCAAAATAGCACATGTGTCATTTCATCTGTCAAATGCATCTCAGAAAAGCATATGTGTCCTTTTGGTTGTCAAATGCATCTCACCCTACCTGTAGCTAAAAAAACAAAAAAAACAAGGTCATATGGAAAAAAAAAACTATTCACGACTTCACATCAAGTTCACCAATGTAACTAAGAGAATTTTCCTAGGGTTAGAAAATCAAATTCCTTAACATAAAACCCAAAGTAATAATGAAGTGCAAAGGAAAAAAATGAAAACAAAGGAAAGATCTTACCAAATGTCTTCAATCTCTATGACTAACCTCCATTATACCTTCTCAACTTGCTACAAATATGATGTTTCCCTCAAATTTATGATAAGCAACCTAATGACAATGACAAGCCCTAAGCAAATGTTGAAGGATTTGATATGACAATAAGTAATACTAAGCTACAATGCAACTAGTAAACATCTAAACTATGTCTAAATGAGGTGTAGCTATGCCTATGATGATAATGCAAGATGACAAGATAGCATGAAAATGACAAGAGCTCCTAAGACAAGAGTGCACAAGATGACATGAAATTACACTAACATGAGATGAGATGATAATAACCTAAGATGCCCAGAATGAGACCAAAATTGCCATTTTAAGGAAAATGCAATTTTGAGGGAATGGCCAAGATTAAAAGATGACAAGTGCCATAGAATCAATAGACAAGATTCAATTTGACAACCCACAATTAGGGTTAGGGAAACATTAGGTTAAATTCAAAATGAATGGACATGATTGATTCCTAGAAAATCAAATCAAGGGTTGACAATGCATGTGACAAGAGATAAGACTGGCACATAAAAAGAGGTGGCTGGAAAATTAAATAATAAATAAAAATTATTTAATTTTTGGGGGAAAAAGACTATTTTGAATTAACAATTCATTTAATTCAAAAGATGGGACCACATGACAGTAAATAATTAATTTAAATTATTTACTAAAAGAGGGGAAATTGGAAAGCAAGACAACTTAAATAAATGACTTTATTTAAATTTAGAGAAAAAGTCAAATAAGACAATTAAATAATTAAAATAATTATTTAATTGAATAAGGTGACCAATAATTAAATAAATTAAGAAATTTATTTATTTATTTAAATAAAAAGGGGTAAATTTTTTATTCAAAATTAGAACAAAGCATTACATAATAGCAAAGGGCCAAAGCCCCAGGAGCCAAACAAAACCACTAGAAAAGCCAAGAACAAATTCACCCTTCTCTAATACCACTCCCATCCTCAGCAAGAATCCTCTCCAAGTCCTGACATAACTCATGGGAAACCTGCTCCCACCCATCGATCTTCCCACCATCTATATTCTCCAATGCCCATTTGGCCATACAATCAACTGCCCTATCCCATTCCCTTGGAATATGGACAAAAGACATTGATTCCATCAAAGAGCTAACCTATAATATATGTTGCACCATCACAACCACCTACTAGCTAACATCAGAAATCTTATTTTCATGAAGTAAATTGACCAAGACCTAAGAATCAAACTCACAAATAACCTTATGCCACCCTAAAGCATACACCCACTTCAAGGCATAGAGGATAGCCAAGCCTTTCATCCTGTTGACAGTCTGTATCCCTTCATTAGCAGAAAAAAGAAAAGCCACTGATCCTGAAGAATCCCTACCAACCCCACCAGTCCCAACAGGTCCAACTGATCAACCATCTTAGCATCTCCTTTCTCCAATGGTAGCATAATCTCACCTTTAGCTTCAACCGTCTCCTAGATCATTCCCACAATTCTAAACCAAACCTGCTGAATCCCCAAGTTTTCACCTCGAAAGATTCTCTGATCCCTTTCCAACCAAACTTGCCAAAGCAGAAAGATGGGACCAACATACCAAATATCCTACAAGAAAGAGGCCGAGGAGGGGGGCCTCCCTAGACTAACCCAAAAATCCACCAGGGAGGAGGCATGAATGCAGGGGCTCTTCCAAACACCCCACCAGAAATGCTAGAGTTGTAAGGTGAATGAACAATGGAAGAACAGGTGGGGAGAGTCCTCCTCCCCACACCCGCAAAGAACACACCTAGATGGGCCCGAAAAACCTCTCTTCCGGATATTATCCCAAGTCAAACACCTATTCCAAGCCAAAGTCCAAATAAAACAATTACACTTTGGCCAAGAAAACTTATTCCAAACTTTCTTCCACCAATGAACCTCCACCCCCTCAACCTGTTGGGAAAGCAACTCTTGATACCCAGAAGAAATGGTGTAAGAACCCTTGGGGTTAGGAAACCAATCCAACACATCCTCATCCACGAGGGAGCTAAAACTTCACCAAGAAAGAATGTAATGAAGCTCAACGCACTCGTCTTCCATACCATCAACATGCCATTCCTTAGAATTCTTCCATCTCGCCTCCACCAATTTCCCCTGAAAAGAAAGAGACTTAAAGTCACGCACCCTTGACCATCCAACTTCATAGAACCTCTGGCACAAAGTCAGCAAATGAGGATACAGAGAAACAATGGGAGGGTGACCATCCCAAGAGTCATGCCAAAAATGGGCCTCTGACCTGCTCATGCAAATCCAGGATAAGCCATCATTAACGAGTGCAACCCCTTTCTTGAGAGTATTCCAAATCACAGATCCCTTCCCTGTCAAGCTGTAACGAGGGATATCACTCTAAGGAATCCTTGGAAAGTACTTCTGAGTCAGAATCCTAGCCCACACCCAGTCCTATTCCACACACCAACACCAATACAATTTAGTAGCCAGAGCCGTACTAGACAACAATGAATTCCTTAACCCAAGACCACCAAACTATTTTGGGCTACATACAACATCCCATCTAAGAAGGCTCCACTTGGAAGACAATAAAATACCAGCCCATAAGAATTTTCTTGCTAAGGAATCAAGATCCCTAACAAAACCCATTGTTTCCACTTGAATCATACACCTATAAAGAGGGAGAGCCTGAACCACATATTTGAGCAACTAAACCCAACCCGCTAAAGGCAGCCAACAAAGGGTCCAATGAGTGACTTTGACATGAAATTTTTCTAGAATAGCTTGCCAAGAATCCCTAGACTACCTACCAACTAAAATAGGAATCACAAGGTAGGTCAGTGGGAGATACCCAATCTGAAATCTAAGAATATGAGCAATTCTCCTCTGAATGGAGTTCAGAGTATTGAAGAAAAAGATGGAAGACTTTCCATCATTAATTAACTGGCCCGAAGTAGCAAGATAAAAATCCAACACCTTGCGTATGTTTCAAGCCTCCCTAATAGTAGCCATGCCCATCAAAGCAATGTCATCCACAAATTGTAAGTGAGATTGCACTGGTAAGCCACCTCCCCATTGCCATCCCTGAATGAAACCCCCCTCCACATTCCTTTTTATCAATAGTCCCAAACCTTCCACCAAAAGAAGAAGCGAGTAAGAAGAGAGGGGGTCACCCTACCGTAAATCCCGAGAAGCACCAAAGAGTTCAGAGTGCTCCCCATTAATTAGAATAGAGAAAGAAACCGAAGTCACACAACTCATAACCTAGTGAATCCACTCCTCCTCAAAACCAAACGCCCCCAAAAATTTTTGGAGGAAGGACCATCAGACTTTGTCATAAGCCTTAGCCATGTCCAGCTTGATGAACATAGCCTTATCTTTAGAATTGGCCATAGAATGAATAGTCTTCATAGCAATAACCACCCCATCCAAAAT
>VDFB02226132.1:0-11193 GCA_007258455.2 Sequoia sempervirens | reverse complement strand
AAAAAATACCAAACATTGAGCACTAATACCATGAAAGTTATATGTAAACAATGTCTTAATTTTTAACTAAAACTGCAACATCAACAAAGTATAATAGATAATTTCAATTTATCTTAAAAAGTTCAACTAAATCTAATATGGAAGTTTCTAATAATTGTCAACCTATATGAAAAGTCATATTTTCAAAAAGTTCTAGCGAATTTAGATTCTACCATAAATAACTATTCTAGGAGGTCAGTTTGACCTGAAATAAAAATATAAGTGTCATTTTCCCACATGTATATAGAGGCTGGCAATTCACATGCCAATCTGATTCAAGTTCTTTAAAAATCTCCAGCCGAGGTTGAAAAACGATGTGTGCTGTAAAATAAACCGCCTAGCAAAACTTTCGTTGTTTTGGAGGTCTCTTGAAGTGGACATGGAAATCTGAATAGAGAGGAGCTGTTTCGAAAACGTGTGGGAACACAAAAAAAGACGGAATCTTAATGTTTGTTTGAAATTGACAGATATACGATTTCGTTACTATTTGGCTTGACCCAATTCAAAGCCCCCATTCTCTGCGCAACTTCGCGGGATTGACTGAAACCCTGGAAAAAGTTTTCGTCTGATGACCCACTTACCGAAGTCTGCCAATCCAATGACTGGAAAAGTCGCATTTCTGAGTGTGGGACGACTTTCAGATTTCTTTTCCTTTTTAAACTCTCTAGATGGAAAGGAAACATCAACTACAATCCCAAGCTTCTTCATTTTCATATTAATAAAGTGGAGCCAGAGAATAACATTCATTTTCTTGTTCAGAAAGTGGAGCCACAGAATTATATTCATCGCCGAAAACTGAATTTAAACCGATTTGTCAAAATGGAGGGTAGATTGCATGGTGAATTTGATCTTCCAGGCTTCAGATTCCATCCTACAGAAGAGGAGTTAGTGAGCTTCTATCTTAGGAAAAAGGTGCAAGGCCAATCGTTCAGCTCTGATGTAATTGAAACCTTGGATTTATATCAATATGATCCGTGGCAACTTCCAGGTATTATAAAGTAGCGAGGAGGAAGATCATGATCATCCCACTTTCTCATTAGTTTTGTGAGTTTATAGATTTGGGTATTTCAAATTGAAGATTTAGATGGTCTAAATCACAAATAATGTATTGTTTGAGTTGCCCTAAAAAGTCAAGGAGGATTCTGTTATTTTTGTATTGAATAAGGTTATTCAGTCGGTTAAGGCTATAAGTTTGTTTACTATTAATGGGTATACTTTTCTTTTTAAATTCAAATGGGTTTATCACTGCTTTTTGAATCGTTGTTGTAGATCTTGCGCTTGTTGGAGAAGGAGAATGGTTCTTCTTTGTTCCTGTTGATAAAAAATGCGCTGCATCCAGAAGAAGCAGGCTTACGTCGTCTGGTTATTGGAAGGCTACTGGAACGGATAGACCAGTTCGAGATCAGAAGTATCAATGTATTGGACTTAGAAAGACTTTGGTATTCTACAGAGGAAAAGCTCCAAGCGGAGTGAAGACGGATTGGATTATGAATGAGTACAGAATGCCAGATTTTCGGGCTGCAAGAAAGGTAATGTTTTTATAACAAATTTCACAGTTTCTTTCTTCGCTTTCTTGTTTTACTGATATCAGAAAAGAACTTCTTTTTGGTGGCTGCGTGTGTTCAGTATTTTGTGTTTTGGGTTCTAATCTCTAATTCTGAGTTTTTCTTGCTTGTGTTTTCATGGCGGTGCAAGCTCTAATATATTTTGTTGTTTCATTAGTAATATATAATGCTCAACTGTTTCCAATTAAACAAACTACTGTATTTATTTTACAGAAGGATGTAGTGTTGTGCCGCATACACAGAAAAGCCACTTCTCAGAAGACATTGGATCTGCCAACCATGGCAGGAGGAGAAGACCCCATAAAATTTTCAGCTGGTTCAAATTCATCTGATTACCGCCATGATTTTAACTTGATGAATCTTGAAAGTGGGCCCATGGGTGGGGGATTACCTTATTTGAATAAAGGTGATGGTGAAGAGCTAATGCATTGCATAAGTCCATTCAAAGACAATAAAATGAAGCTCCCGGAATTGCAGGTACCAATGTTCTGTGTTGATCAGTTGTTTAGCCCACAGATAGAAACATGGACTCCTTCGTTCCTGCTTTGCAGTCCCAGGGAAGAATGGAATAACATCTGAAATTTGAAACACGTGGAATAATTATTTCTCCATTCTCTAAAGCTTTCAATGCAAATTCAAACACCTCTTTGGATATCTGTAGATTTTCTATTTTATATTATATTCATATGGTTAAGGAAGTGAGCTCTATAATTGAGCACCCTGTGTTAATAAGTCTTCCAGGTCTACATCAACTAAATAAGAAGGATAATAACAAAGTTCAATAACAGGGTTTATTTACCCAGCACCTTGGGCTGATGTTTATATCAGAATTGTTCTTTAGAATAATCCACATGTATATCAGGATATGAGTGGATGTTTTTCTCTTTCGAAATGATAAAAGTTCATCTATTCTATTGAAATATGGATTCTATCAAGTATTGACCACCTTCTTCCTTACACATAAATATAATTATATAAATTAAGTCTTTGAATTTTCTTTCACATTACATAAGGATATATATTTGTGATATCTAAGAATGTATCTATATTTTGTTTAAGATATTTTATTGTTTTTATTTTCTAAATAATAATGATCATATTTTCCTTTTTAATAGTTTTTTAAAATAAAATCTATTTATTTAATGTGATTTATAAATAATTAATATTATTATTAGGAAAAGGTATTTATGAAGAAGGTGTTAAGATTTAATAATTATAAATATATGTAAATAATACTTTATATTATATTTTTGAATGATAATAATAATAATTATAATTGTTATGTTGTAAAGTTCTTTTAAAATATTAAATATGAATTTTGAGAAAGAGAAGAAAGATTAAAAGAATTAATTGTCAATTGATAGGTCAACATCAAATT
This sequence comes from Sequoia sempervirens, assembly GCA_007258455.2. NCBI lineage: Eukaryota > Viridiplantae > Streptophyta > Pinopsida > Cupressales > Cupressaceae > Sequoia > Sequoia sempervirens. The sequence continues at coordinate 8,211 of VDFB02226132.1, read as the reverse complement.
AAAAATGACACCTTTTATAAACTTAATTTTGTAACCTTTGTTATTAAGCTTAGTAGAGTTATGACATAATACTTAATACAACTAGTGATGATAGAATTATGTAATATATCTCATTTAGAGAGTGCTATATTAAAATACGTAGATAATGAAAAATGTCTTAAATGATATCATACACTCGAATGAGGTATACTAACATCATTTCTTCTGGAAACCCATCCTTTTTTTGCTTAATTAATTAAATTATCCTAGCTAATTAATTAATGGTATCATTTTCACTATTAACCTAATTTATCAAATTGGGTTAATTCACCCCCTTTCATGCTAACACTTTGTCTTGTAAAATTAAATAAATCAAACTATTTAATTGGAATCCCTAAATCTTCTTGTTTAATTAAATAACCCTAATTTATTTAATTAAATATCATTCCACCTTTTCCCCATTCATTAAATAATTTTATTTAATGGATATCACTAATTCATCTAATTCCCCTAATTGCATAATTAATATTGTTTAATTATCAATTAAATATAATTCACCCACACTTCCAAGGGAATATTCCTCTTTTGCACATTCCTCCAAAAGGAATATTCTCATGGAATATTCCTTCCCCTTTTGCACAATTAAATTTTCATGGATGAGTTAAGCAGTGTTGTCCAGGATCAGTCTCCAAGTGGGAGATTGTGGTGGTGTGGAGCCTGATCAGTCTCCAAGTGGGAGATTGTTGGTATGTGGCGACTGATCATGCTATACTGTACACCCTGGCCCCCCGTTTGTGTTTTGGGGGCTCTAATACTGATTTAAAAGGCTATGTTGACTCAGATTTAGCAGGGGATATAGATACCAGGCGGAGTACCACAGGTTATGTATTTATAGTTGGTGGGACTGCAGTGAGTTGGATTTCTCGATTGCAGAAGGTGGTTGCTTTATCCACCACAGAGGCAGAGTATGTTGCTGTAACAGAGGCAGAAAAGGAGATGATATGGCTGCAACTTTTCATGGATGAGTTGGGCAAACAACAGGCTGGAAATTACTTGTTTATAGATAGCCAAAGTGCTATACATCTTGCAAAGAATTCTGCTCTGCATTCTAAAACAAAACACATCCAATTGAGATATCATTTCATTCAGCCAGTGTTGGAGGATGGACAGGTTAAGCTGGACAAGATACATACAGATGTCAATCCAGCAGATATGTTTACGAAGGCAGTGACAAGGGAGAAGCTGAGCTCCTCTTTAGCTTCGATTGGTCTTCAAGGTTGAATTCAAGTATAACAGAGCAGTAGGGTCCAAGGTACTTATTTCTAGTGGGAGTTGTAATTGCAGCAGTGTTGTCCAGGATCAGTCTCCAAGTGGGAGATTGTTGGTATGTGGCGACTGATCATGCTATACTATATAGCCCATGGTATACTATACACCCTGGCCCCCCGTCCTCACTAGGGTCCGGGGCCGGGCTGGGCCCTAGGCGGGGGTTCGGGGGCGATAGCCCCCGAGAAAAATTTTCTTCCTACTTTTTCGCGTGATCACCGAAAAAGGGAAAAATCAATGAAAAAGGAAAAATCCGATTTTGTAGAACCCTAAAATCTAGAAGCTTCTAAGCTTGGTAAAAAGGGGGTTTAGATGGGTATTTTTCAGTATGATGAAAAACACGATTATTCGCGAGATTGTAAAAGGTTTTTCATTGGATAATAAAAGTATTGGATGGCTGCGGTTTGGTGGATGTAGCCCAGATTGGGTGAACCACGTTAAATTTTGTGTTATGATTTATTCTGTGTATGTTTTAGTTTCTCTGTTTATTAATTAAAATCTGCATTTACTTGTTAGATCTGCTATCTCTAATCCTAACAACCCACACTTCCAAGGGAATATTCCTCCTTTGCACATTCCTCCAAAAGGAATATTCTCATGGAATATTCCTTCCGCTTTTGCACAATTAAATTTAGTTTTAATTAACTAAATTATCCTTTTCCATCACCCATGAGAATATTCCAAAGAATATTCTCTCTTCTCACTCATTTGAAAAAGGGTAACATTTTTTTTCCTCAACAAACTTACTTAGCTTCTTGATCAAGTTAACTTGTGACCTCTTGTGCAAGTTAACTTATGACCTCTTGGAAAAGTTGAAAGTGTGTTTGAAGGAATGTGAACCCTTGATTAAATCTCATCTTGCTTTCTCACCTGTTGATGAGAATCCATGATCCATGTCTCTTCTTTTTTTCATCCTTCGCCATTGATTTATCTTTTTGATCTCATCCATTAATCTCTCTTTACCTATTCTATAAATAGAGCTTGCCTCTAATTGATAGAGATCCATCTTTCAAAAGAAAACTTATGCTATTGAAATCACTCATACTCACACTCACATTTAGTTTAGCTTATTTTAGTTCATTTTAATTACATTTAGTTAGTTTTAATCTTACATTAATGACTTCCATGATCACATAATGAACACATTTTGCTTGTTTATTAATTAGGGTTTGAATATTGTATATTAAATTTCATCTAGATTAGCTTAGCTTTTGCATAACAAGATATTTTTTTATCATAAAATCATGTTAAATTAGCTTGCATCATGCTCATTTAGATTAAAATCAAGTTTTCATACACATCATACAACTATTCAATTACTTTTCTTCAATAAAACTGAGTGGAACAAGCTCATTGATCCATGGGATTGGAAAAGGGATGTCATGTTGGAATCAAAGAACACTAAGAGGGGGGTGAATCAGTGTTCTACAAAATTTAACTTTATTAACATGATCTTTAGACCACTTATAGTATTAAACCAAAAGAAAGATGCAATAACACAAAGCAATCAACCATAGCACCATAACACAAGGATTTTTACGTGGAAACCCTGTTAGGGGAAAAACCATAGTGGAGTTCAATCCACAATATTAATATACTCAGAATAAGTGTTTAAAAATGGGAATACACATGCATTTAGGCACACTACCTGAAACTCACTGCTCAAGTACAAAAACGCTTACTGCCCAAAAGAAGAATAAAAGATAGACAACTGGAGTGGATGAACTATGAAATAGCATCTACTAATACCTGAGTATAGTCATTTTTAAGCACAGTAATCACATTCTTCACACTTTTTTCTGATTCTTCTCTTAAGACTCTATCTGCTTAAAGTCAGATCACCAATCTCTATTTTGCTCAGGTGAAATTATTCATAATCGATCTATATTCCTTTTGAATTTCACATCATATTGCAACACACATCAAAATGATACAAGTAATCACTTATATATATATATATATATATCAAGAGATTACATCAACTACATGTTGACTTTTACAAAATATAAAATATGTACAAATTGTCAGGTCAATCTATAAACAATTACTAATGCGAATCATACAATGTTAGCAGAAACATAGTCAGGACCCAAAAATACATTCTCAAACAAAAAACACTTCAAACATTTATTCCTCGAAGATCTACAACACACTACAATCATCGAGTTGGCCTTTTTACACTGTTAGATTGAAAAATCATAAACTAGATCTTCTAATTTGCACACCAATCAGTACAAGGCTTGATCATTCAATGATAAGAAATTTCATACAATAAACAACCTTCCCTGAGATCCACAACTCAAAATGATAATAGAAAATTGCATACGAATCAATGTACATAACTCTATTGAATGCTCTGTTTTAGCTTTGATAGTTAACACACATCTTAAATTTGACTTCTGATATGATAAATTACTAAAGTGTGCATAGGATTACAAACTAGGGTTGCCATCAATGACAATACCAGATGACTTGAGCAATGTCTCTTGCCAACAATCTCCCCCTTTGGCACTGATGGCAACACTTAGTGAAAAATGACTAAGTGTCGCAATCAATACCAACATGAATACACTACAATCCTCAAAGCTTCAAAACACAATTCCCCTTGAGATGAATATGAAATTTTATACTATCCCATTCTCCCCCTTTGACATCAATGCCAAAAATGGGAATCGACATACCAAAAATCATACAAAATTTTTATGTATATGTACAAACATGCTTCTCTAAATTACATAAAGTAGAATATGTCTACAAAATGTTTCTTCAACAGGCTTAAGGGTATGTGCAAGAGCATCATGGAAAAAATAGGCCCTTAAGTGGCAAAAAATTTAGAAAAATCAGAGTTAGGCAACTTGATGTAAAAATTTGAATAAGTTATCTATATTATTTCAAAAATATGTATGAATAGAATCTGTAGAAAATTGAATGTAGTTTCTAAACTACTATTTTTTTTAAGAAAACAAAAAAATCTATTTGGTGAAAATTTGAAATTTCAATGCAATGGTACTTCAATTTCAGGGAAAAAATAAGAAGTAGGTGTCTGTCTGACCACCCTAACCACAATAACATGATAATATTTTTTTATAAGGTTTTAGATATAATTCGAGGACTCATGCCTAGATGTGATGCATATTTTTTGTAATTTTTTTCCAAGTAAATAATTAATTATGATTTTTTTATTACAAATTTTTAAAAAATATAAAAAACTCGTATGTCTGACCACCTTAACTTCGTCAAAACTTCATGAAATTCATTTTTTATTTTTTTAATCCTATAGTATGTGAAGCATAGAATGTGACAAATGTTTTGGATTCAAAAAATATGACACCATTTGAAAGCTATAGATTTTTTTCAATCAGCCTATCAGTCAAGACTTTAGTCGTAATTTGAATAGAAAATGAATAATAATTACTTCTTAAATTCAAAGTAAAGCATAATTTGTATCAATGGAAATTTTAGAATCTCCTTTAAAAACCCTTTTCGTTTCATCAATTTTTGGTAAGAAAATAGTCGTCTGCCACATACCCATCATATTGCCACTTTTTGGCCCATCATGATCCTGCACATACCCTTAAACTAGTGTCCCAACCCTTTTTGAGACTCTCCAAAATAGTCATGTGACCACAAAACATATAGAATTGAATCTCTCTTGACTTAAGATTTTTTGGATCACTAACAACCATAGCATCATGTGCTTCCTTCAATGCACTAAGCATTGTCTCCATTTTAGGACCAATGAATCCTCTGAGCTCACATACCCTTCCAACAATTTTTTCTTTTTCAATCTTCAAAATTTTAATTTTTTCAAGCAGGGATATGACTTGACATTCTTTCTTACTCACAGAAATGGTTAGAGGATCAAAGGCTTGAAAAATATCCACTAACTATTTCTCATATTACTTAATTTTCTTCTTAGTGACCTCAATGAATTTAGACAAAGATAAGCATGAATTGTAGATATTTCCACCCTCAAATAAAGCACCTTGAATGTTCTTTACACAGGAAGCTAACAGAGATTTATCATTAGTAATCATACCCTTCAATCTACTGAACTTGTTAGCATCAAATTCTTTTCGTACCTTATCCTTAGCTTACTTTTCAAGAGACTCAAAGTGAGTACTTATAGAGTTGATAAATTTCTTTAGCTGGCCGAATGGAGAATTGGATGAATCCTTAAGATGTATGGGCATGATCTTCTCCAAGATATTAGATGCAAGACATAGGAACTCATTTTCCTTAATGTGAGATTTGAGTATCTTCTCCCTTGCCTTTTCCTAAGCAAAAGATGCTACCTTTAGCTTCTAAATAGTAGATAGAGTGGCCAAGTTGATAGGACCTTCAACAAATTCAGGGTCAAACTCCTTGTGTTGTTCTTATAAAAACTCTTTTACTACCTTTGTAGTGTCTCTTGCTTCCACAACAACCTCCTTTGCCTCAACCTTCTTTTCCTCAATCACAAATTCTTGCTTGGCTTTATGAATCTCTTTTTCTTCAACTGACACAACTTTAGGAGCTTCAATCTCCATGGAAATTTTAGTATCTTGCATATCCAGAGGATTTTGAGTATCCTCAATTCTATCTTCTTTCCCTTCTTTAATTTCTAAACTAGATGGAACATTTTGATCATGAATTTATTCAGAAACAACATTATATATGTTCTTCAATAGAAATGCCTGAAGAATTTTCTCAATATCTTTTGCCACTTCCTCAGTCTGCTTGATCATAAGCTTAGTCACCCCTTTTTTGCTCTTAAAATCCTTTTTAGCATCATTGAGGATTTTATTCATTTCTACTATTGACATTACTAGACACAGATCAACAAGTATGCATTCTCTCATTTGTTCTTCTTCAGTTCTTGCATTAACTCTCCTAATTTCCAAGACTTCATATAACCCTGTGGGTAACTCTACCATTATTTCTATGAGATTCATAATGAAAATATTTAATTACTTTCTTGTGGCTTCCTCAAGAGTTCTCTGACTCACACTATCGAAGGTGTAATACCATTTAGAAAGTGGTTTGAGATTACCATCCTTAATCAAATATTTTTCCACTTCCTCTATAGACATACCTGATTTGTCAGTTTTCATCTTTTTCTTTGCTTTCTATTCATCGGAGGGCTTTTCCTTAGATACTTTTGATGCCTTTGTGCCCTTATGATTGATTTCTCTCACTTCTTCATTAGATTCAATTTATTCATCATCATTAACAACAACATAGACTCTTGTGCTTTTATCCTTTTTCCTCTTTCCTTCTCTCCTAGATGTATTGGCTTGAGCTTTTACAGGGCTTGATTTCTTTGCAGGACTAGATAAGGATGCAAAAGTCCTTGTAGATCTAGATCTGGCAGAGGATGCTTCTAAACTAGCAAATTTAATTATAGTAGGCTCTCCTTCTTTAGCTTGTTCTATTTTCCTCCCAGCTTCCCTCACTACTTTAGCTGATATGCCCATGCTTTTTGCAAAAGCTTCAACTTCCCTTCTCACCTTCCAAACCATCATAGGCTTCTCTAGTTGTTCATGCACTTGCATATCTTTCTCTTCAAAGGCACCAAATGTTTCTTCTGATGGATCTTGAGGTTTCATCATCAGTTGTTGGACGTACAACTCTAAAATGTGTTCTTCAACCTCATATCCCACAATAATTATCCAAATTGTTCTACGTTTTGTTTCTTCCATTAAAAACTAATCAATGTCAACCATGAAGTAAATAGTGTCCTTATACTTTTCCACAATAGATGTATAAATTCTTTCCCTAGCTTGTGTCTCACTCTCCAAGCTTTTTAAGTAACCCCAGATAGTAGTTTTCCTTGCTTTGTTGTCACCAATTCTATACAAGATGTCTCTAATTTGAATAGCTACCAGTTTATTACTTTTTCATTGCATTTTTCCAACTCCCAAAACTTCATTCATGAAGTAGAAGAATATACATAGTAGTATATTTCCATAATTGAAGGAATTCTTCTTATCCTTTTGATTTTTCTAAGATTTTCAATTAGTTAGCCCTGGAGTAACTCACATAGGTCATATTATGCATTTTTCTTGACCATTTGATAAGTTGCATAGATTGCAATACTAAATACAGAATTATCCCAACTAGAGTGATATATTTTATATCTGATAACCATAGAAGCAAGTCTTACATCCACTTCAATGATGTCATTAATTTTCATGGCTCTCTTGTCAAAAAATAAACTAGTTGCCTTAGTGACTGTTTGGTTCTTCACATATTTCAATGTCAGCAAACCACTGGACAAATTCAAACCAGTAACAATCCTTATAGCTTCCTTTGTGATGTTGAAAGGTTGACTCAGCCACATGAACTTGACATGCACTCAACTTAGTATGTACTGAACCCACTCATTTTTGTTGAACACAGGAAACTTCACAATTTGTGTGAACTTCTCCTCCAAAGTTTTGAATTTAGGCCTTACATATAGATCTTCTCCCACAATGTGATTTGTGTACAAATTCAACAACTGGGAGCTTCCTAATTCCTCAACATTGGCATGAATATATTCCCTAATATCTTTAATATGTAAAACACCATATGGAACGGAAGAAAATGCACCTAATGGTTCTATCTCAATTGATTTGATCACATGCCATTTGAATTTTGGGCGAGGTCTATCCTTAATATCAACAACCAAAGTAGTGGTCATTTAAAAAAAAATCAATTTCACAAGTTATGCAAATAAATACCTTTCATCAGATTAGGGTTTGATCACCAAATCTCCTTTAGACTTGTATCTTTTCCAAAATTCACTGCAAAGCTCTCAAAACTTCTTCTTCTCAAATTACAATGTAACAAATGAGGAATCTAGAAGTAACCTTTTTATCAATCGCACACCTAACCTTTTATCACAATAAATTATTTTTCCCTAGGTCTTCTGGATACCCTATT
>VDFB02226126.1:0-12670 GCA_007258455.2 Sequoia sempervirens | reverse complement strand
CCATGCCTTTTCTATGAAGTAAATTTAAACCTCCAAAGTTGAGATGCCCAAATCTCAGGTGCCATAACCAATTTTCATCTTTTATCTCAGCTTGAAAGATTTTATGCACTACTGTTGTAGTTTCTTCTCTACCCACTTGTGAATTCATTAAGTGTTGTGCTTGAGCATAATTTATATTCAAATCTGGCCTTATCTTTAAGGGAAACATTATGTTGTTTGTCATTCTGACTTTTGCAATAAGCTGGTTGCTTGGGTATTTGTCTAAAATTGTGCATAGACCATTCTTGAAGGTTACTCTATACCCTTTTTGAACCAGTTGCCCTACACTCATTAAGTTATGTTTCAGACCAGGCACAAAATACACATCTAAAATATACTTTTTCTCCCCCTGTTTAGTTAGAATATTGACATCTCCTTTTCCTTTGACTGACACTTTGTTGTCATTACCCAATGTAACATCAGACTTTACATTCTCATCTAAACTTGAAAACATTTCTAGATTCCCTGTCATATGATTGCTACAACTTGAATCTAAAAACCATACATCTTTTTCATTTGCTTGAGCAACATTACAAGCTAAAAACATTGTGCTCTTATCTGAATTCTGATTTTGACTTTCTCTTGAAAATTTTGCATTTTGTCTATTATTATCAGACTGCTTCTTTCTACACTCATTCATATAATGCCCATATTTTTTACAGTAGTGACATTGGACTTGAGATTTATCATACCTTTGATTTTGTAACTGATTTTGTGTTGAGTTTTGGCTTGAGCCTTGATTGCTACCTCTTCCACTTGAGCTTGATAGACTATATCTTTCACCTCTGTAAGAGTTTCTTCCTCTTCCTCTTGATCTACCTCTGCCTCTTCCTTGACTGACTGAAGCCTGAGTTTTGAAAGCATGCTCCAGTGATGTATCTGCTGACCTCTTCAGCCTGTGTTCATGAGAAATTAGAGATGCATACAACTCATCAACTGAGAACTGTGAGAGATTCTTTGTCTCCTCTATAGCAACTACAACTGATAGAAATTTTGTGGGAAAACTCCTTAAAATCTTTTCAACAACTCTGGTATCTTCCAGATTCTCTCCATGAGACCTAATTTGATTAACCACCCTAATGACTTGGGTGTAGAATGAATCTACAGATTCATTGTCCTTCATACATATTGTTTCAAAATCTCTTCTCAGCATTTGTAGCTTTGCTGTTTTAACTTTTGCCATGCCTTGATAGGCTGTTTGAAGTATGTCCCATACTTGTTTGGACTTTGTTGCTGCTGAAATCCTTGGAAAAATGCTCTCATATACAGCTTGAAACAGATAAAATAAAGTCTTTGAGTCTTTTTTCCTTGTGTCTTTTAATAAGTCTTTCTCTGCTTGTGTTAAAGCATTGTATGCTACGGCATCTGCTGGCTCTGGAAATCCATTCTCTACCAAATCCCATATATCTTGTGAGCTAAATAGTGCTTTCGTGGTAATTGACCAGTACTCATAATTCTTCCCATTAAACTGTAGAATTTGTGGGTTTGTCAAGCTTGTGCTTGTTGCCATTTTGAATTTATCAAGATAACTGGCTGATAAATTACTCGATAATCTAATCCCTCGCCTGATACCACGCGGAAGGCCGTGAGGCGCAGGAATTTCATGCAGAAAAATTAAAACTTAAAAAATGTCCCATAATACGAGTTGCTGCTCATGTAAAAATATTCACGAAGAGAGGCTCGACAAAAAAATTTATTACAAATTACCTAACTAACTTTTTCCTGTCAAAACGCATTTAATAAAAATTCCTTTACATTAATATAAAAACATAAATATTAAATTTCCGTACTACGAAATTTCCTTTGGCAGTGGCAGCTTAATACATGGTTCCCCGCGGTATCGCAATGGGTAAAACCCATATTGCGAGCATCGCAGGCCGTTTGTTGACAAAATGGGCAGTTAAAGATAAAACAAAAATGCTATGGGGTCTCCTATGGTATCGCAATGAATATTTTTTTTATTACGATATTGCGGGCAACGGCTAGAGGTGACGGCAGCAGTTAGGGTTTACATTCCAACATTGTTGACTCTTTCTTTCTAATTGTGTGTGTATGTGTTGTCAATAATCCCACTTAGGGTTTACATTCCAACATCGCTGACTCTTTCTTTCTAATTGTGTGTGTATGTGTTGTCAATAATCCCACTTGCATAACAATTAATGCGAGAAATAGGTTGTTTATGAGGCAGTGCTTTGTCAATCTGGAAGCAGGCTTTGAGTTCCAGGGATGGCATGTTAGAATCCTCCATCACTGCAGTGGTAACATCGCCAGAGGTTCCCGTGTTGTAGTCATGGGCGCTCTATGTTATTCGTGATTTACAAGATATTGACGATAGCAGCATATTCCGATGACGGGACACTGGCATATTCCGCATAAATACTCTCCTATTTAATGGCTCAGATGGTTATTTTATGTAGCTCATAATGGTGTGCTATTAGAAGGAAACGCTGTCTTGCTATATATTTGCATTCTCCTGGTACTAGTTTTAAACCCTCCTGTCATGGAATACCATGTAAAATATGGTTTCCAACAGGTTTGGGTATTTCAAAGTTTCACATGTATATTTTATAATTATATCTTTGAGTATTATATATATTTGTGGTCCACAAATCTAGACCCCTAGTCTATATAGTAGAACTGTCTTGAACGCAAATTCATTGCATTCTAAAGGCCTAGAGAACAAATCAAAGCAATTGTGGCTAAAATTAGGAACTCGGACTAACAATATCCTGATAGTCCTTATCACAATCACACCTCAGAAGAAGATTAACTGCTTTGAAGATTGGAGAGCAGCAATATTACATTAAATAAATTAAAATATTCATTTGGATATTCGGGCACTGCAACCCCCAGAACATATATAGCTGTCTGCATATGCTTATGACAGTCCAAGCAAAATAATATTCAAATTGCTTTATAAGACAACATAAGCTCTTCCATACGTCAAGAGTCTGAAAATCCCGATGAAACTGAAAAGAAATATTCAAGCCCCTAGCCCTCTCGCATTACAACCATCCATAACTTCTTAATACACCCTGTAACTTCTTCCTAGAACGAGAGAACACAAAGACAACAATGGCGACAGTCCAAGTAAAGGAACTCCCTCCCAAAAACCTGAACTTATGAGCCCATTCAGGAAGTTCCTCCGGCATCGCTATAGCAACCAGCAGTGACAGAGTGCAAACACTACGAACTTTTTTGTAATAGGTTTTATCAACGAATCCAGCGAAAAAATATAGATATATCCAGAAACCCAGTTCATATCATAGAGTACCATATACCCTTCATAATTGCCATTTCTTTAGTCAAAAACATGGAAAATTCCAAAAACGCAATTTATCTAAAATCATAAGCTCCCTGCATAATACCAATTTATTTTTCCGAAAAAATAAATCACCTAATCCACTTATTGATTAGAAACTTAATCCAAAATCTTAATTATTCTGCAATTATGAACTCGCCATGTTACCCATTTAAAGAAAAAGGGAAAAAAACCTATAAAAACAACGAGTATTATACATTTTCTTTAAATCAATACTTTAAAAAGTTCAAGAACCCAAATCACCTATAATCATCGGCACCCACATGACCCATTTATTTAATTTAAAACTTCAACTAACTAAGAAACATAATTCATCAGTAATTATTAAAGCCACATAACCCCTCTTTTGGGCTGCAAACTAAAAATATCTATGAACCCAAAGACATCTCAAAGAATAAACAGCCAAATAATCCAAAATTTTATTAAAAATGTGAGACAGATGCAAGAACCCAATTCATCTCTGATCATGTAAATTGAAAGCTAGAATTCCTACATACCTTAGGTTCGCCATCAATGCAAACTTGTTTTCCTCTGTATGACAGCATGGAGAGGCCGTTTTTACGATTGAACCTGAGAGGTAGGCATCGGCCTGATGAGGGTTTTAAGGTATAGAGAGCTTTGAGACCATAATCACGCTTTATCTTGATTAAATCAAGCCTGTCTTCATCCCTCCCACCAAGGGGGCATTGGAACACATGAAGGGGTCCTTGTCCTCTCACAAAAAGGTGCACTTCAGCCTGTGGAACTGTTGTTGTCATTTCCAATTTGCTTTCAGATTTAACATCCTCCATAATTCTGTCGTCTTCCATACCTCTCGTTTACAAAACCAGCATCAATAATTCAATAATGGCGTTTTACATGAGAGAGACAACCTAAATACGGAAGCAATTTCAAATACTAAAATTAATAAAAGAAGCCAGGAAAGATTTAAATAGGGTTCAATAGATCATTAATGTAGTTTTACATGAGAGAGACAACCTAAATACAGAAGCAATTTCAAATACCAATAAAACTAATTAAAGAAGCCAAGAAAGATTTAAATCAGGTTCAATAGAATTTTTCTTTTCTTTTCTTTTCTTTTTATTACACGTATTCTATTTGAGAAGAGCTGACCTATTTTTGGCTATTAAGGGTTGAAACTCCTCCTTAAAACATGTAAGATGATACAAATCATTTTGTCTGTCCAAATGTTTTCCATACATTTTTTACATTTTTTTAATGCAGAATTTATATATTGGGTGAGTGTTATCCCAATGTATTTATTATATATTTGTACATTGGGATACGACTCATCCAATGTATAAATTCCCTGTTAAAAATAGGTCGGCTTCCATGTAAAAATAATTATATTTATTGTAATAATATATATAAATTATATTATTATTATATAGAATATTCGATACTAAAAATTATTAATTTATATACTACAAATTTAATTAACATATACAAAATATAAATATGATTAACAAAAAATTTAGATCAACTTGTTTATTCAGTCTAATAATATTCAAATTATATAAAATCTATACAATTTACAATTATATTATATTTTATTTATATTAAAAGTTTTTTTTTCTTTATATTTTTACGCGGAAGGCTTCTCCTATACGAGCTTGTGAAGCTCAGTTTGGCTATCAACCGTTCAAAACGCCCCAGAGATCCTGCAAGGGGTAAAATCAATCTCAGCCGTTCGTCACTTTTTTCAGCTGTTTTTTCGCCGCTCTTTACTGTTTCCCTGCCGCTATTGGTTTCTACTCCGATTTTTCACCACCTCCATTATTCACGTTCATCGTCTTTTATTTGTCGCGTTCACTTCACCGTTTTAGGGTTTTATTTGCGTGGGCATTTAAGTGAATAAGGGCTTCGCTGGAAATGATAGTTTGACTATCAACGGTCCAATCACCAGTATAATAAATTTATAGTAGAAATTATTAACAGCTTGCACCTTAGCAAGGCGCAATGGTTACGCCGATAGGAGGGTATACTATGGTAGTGTATTCGGAGGGCAGAGAGGGGGAGAATGCATGGGGAAAGTGCAATCTGGTTTTTTTGCAGGAGTAATTATTCACAGGGAATGTGAATGGGTGGCGGGATGCAAGTAGAGTTGAATATGCCAAGTGGATGAACAACGCAATATATTATCTTAAATGGTTGAAGTGGTGGAACATTGTAGCTCAACTGTAGCAAGTACATTTGTTGGTAGTTCATAGTATGTAAAATGTGCGCTATGAAAAGCAAAAAAATTGGCCAGCAATTTTGCATTAGAACTTTTTTTTCGAACAAAATATAGTACAATTGTTGGTGTTTGATGGTGAGGGGCTAGGTGTTTGATGGTGAGGGGCTATGATATATGCCATTTGGCTTCAAGGCCTGGAAAGCAAAAGAAATGCTAACCCTAACCCTAATTTTGATGCAAAACCTACCCCTCATCCTAATGTTAACCATATTGCTAACCCTAACTGTATCTCTTAACCCCAACCATAAGCTTAACTATATCTCTATCCCTAATCCTAACCTAAACCCTAAACCTAACTATATATTTTTACCGCTGAGAACATTTAACCATATCTCTTAATCTTAACACTAACCCTATTCCTAAGTCATTGTCTATCCCTAAACCTAACCACATAATGACATTAAACCTAACTATATCTCTATCCCAAATCCAAACCATAAGCATAACCATAACCATGATGTAAATCGTAACCCTAAACCTACAATTGATCTTAAATCCAAGTGTAACCCTAACCCTGATCCTAACTCTAACCCTAATTTTAAGCTAATCTTCACTCTAACCCTAATCCTAATTTTTGATGCTAGCCGTAACCTCGATCTTGATGTTAACCCTAACCCTAATCCTATTCTTAACTAAATTTCTAATCCCCTAAACCTAATGATATTTCTAACGCAAAACCTAACCCTAAGTATGACCATAACAACTATGCAAACCCTAACCCTCACCTTATTCGTAAACCTAACCTTGACCTGAAACCCAATTCTAACCCTAATCTTGAGCAAATCTTGATGCTATCCCTAACCCTAATTTTGATGCTATCTCTAAGCCTCATCCTAAAGCCAACAGGAACCCTACTCTTAACTAAATCTCAACCCTAACCCTAATTGTAACTATATATCTAGCATTAACCTTAACCTTACCTGTAACCCTAAACATATCTCGTAACCCTAACCCTAACCCTAACCCTGATAAGCTTAACCCCAACTATTACCCTAACCCTAACTATATCTCTTAACCCTAAACGTGACCCTAACCCCTTTTGTAACTCTAATCTTAATGCTAAACCTAACCCTAATCCTAAACTATTCTTCATGCTAACCCTAACCCTAATTTTGATGCAAACCCTAATCCTCATCCTAATGTTAACCATATTTCTAACCCTAACTCTATCTCTTAACCCTAACAATAAGCTTAGCTATATCTCTAGCCCTAACCCTAACCTAAACCCTAATCCTAACTATATCTCTTAACCCCATCCTAACCATAATCATAATTCTAAACTTGACAACAAACCCTAAACTTGACAACAAACCTAAATGTAAACCTAATCCTAATGCTAACCCTAACCCTAAGTTTGATGCTAGTAACCCCAATTATTACCCCAACCCTAACTATATCTATTAACCCTAAACTTGACAACAAACCTAAATGCAACCCTAATCCTAATGCTAACCCTAACCCTAAGTTTGATGCTCTCTCTGTCTCTCTCTGTCTCTCTGTCTCTCTCTCTCTCTCTCTATATATATATATATATCCATGCTAGAGATATAGTTAGGGTTAGGGTAAAGAGATATATCTTTGAATTATTGATTTGATTTTTGATATGTTTCTTTGATCATTCAATTTAGTAAGCAACTATAGATACAAATATGTATAGCCTTGTCTACCGAGTATTACACATTATGACATTAGGAAATATATATAGAGCTATATATATTTGTGTCTATGAACCATATACTTATTAAAGTTACTTAACAAAAAATATAATTTATTAGTGATGTCTTATCAATAAAAATAATTGATAAATGAAACAAAAAAAATAAAAAATAGTGTGTTTGATTTTTATTAAATCATTGTTTTATAATTGTTTTCATGTGTTATATTATTTATTTTATTATCATGGAAAAAGTTATTGAAAAATAAAATAGCTCTTCAATTCAAAACTAAGTTAAAATAGTATAAGTTTTGAGTCCATTTATTATACATGCATCTAAATGAGAATTATGTAAATAAAATAGAAATGAAAATTAAAGTAAATAATTTTTTTTTTTGAGTTTTAAGAACATGTGTATGATTTCTATGATTTATTTTCTTATTGAATAAATAAAATAGATGTTCAATAAAGAATAAAAGTATATAATATATAACATAAAATAACATTACTAATTAAAAGAATGTATAAAAGTATACAAATTTCAATCTACATTTCAAGATTTTTATTATCTTTACAAAAATAAAATTACAACATAAAAAATATAAAACCATTTAAATAATAAGATCTTACACATAAAAATAAAATAAAATCCAATACATTTTTATTATAATAAATGTAAAAAATATTTAACAAATCTAAAAGTAGAAGAGAGCTTACCATTGATCATCATAGAAGTGGTGACATTTAATCTCCATACTTCCAACCTTGAGCGCATCTGTGAAAACCCATCACCAAACACAAATGCGTCAAATTCAAAAAAGAAAAAGAGTGGTCTGAAATATAGGATCACCAACACTCACATTCAGATTGTCATTACAGCCACCTATTACAATTTTTAGAATATTTCTGATCTCTAATAATCAGACTTTTCACAGAGAGCAGACTTAAAATGAAACAGCAACCTACATGTGACTCCAACTTACAAAGAAGGCCATTTGCCCATACCATGTATATTATATTCTTGACAGCAAATGCAATACAAAAACACTATCATTTATTGCAGATCAGGTAGACAGAATTCCCCATACATGACAGTTCAAAGATGGGATTGCCTATGCACAATGTCATTTGTCAGTTTAATAGACTGGCTTATCAAACCCCAACCAAGCTAATACATGATACCACAAACCCAGACTTATCACATTTAGATATTACATCCATTAGCATATGAATTCAATACAGGAAATGAACGCCCAGACCTGGGTAAGGCAAGACGTCCTCAAGCTGGATGGGAAACCATGACCACACCAAGATTCAATCAGCACCTAGTAGCCAACACGCCTCAGCATCAAAGGCTCTTGTATGAAATGGTGCACTTGGCTGGAACACTTCCAAATGCCCTACTAAACTTAATGGGGAAGCCACGACCTGGGTTTTGGCTTAAATCCGTTTTAAGAAAACGCCTCTACACAAAAAATCGCGTCCCTTCTATTCTGCTCAGATTACACCCAGAAATCGCAACCTTCAAAGGTCTGATGTTTGTAAAAGCTATGTCCAATGTTTCTTCACATTGCCATGCCTCTTTGAGTGAATATTGCTCTCCAAAATTGCCTTCTAAAGACTGCCACGACCAGTGAATAGTCAACTCAAAATCTGCAATGGCCCAATCGCGAACCTTCAAAGGTCTGATGTTTGTAAAAGCTATGTCCAATGTTTCTTCACATTGTCATGCCTCTTTGAGTGAATATTGCTCTCCAGAATTGCCTTCTAAAGACTGCCACGACCCAGTGAATAGTCAACTCAAAAATCTGCAATGGCGTCCAAAATGAAGAGCTGGGTAGAACTCCTTTCAAGCACAGCAAGAAAGGGTTAGCAACCATTGCACACGCAGACATTGCTTCAACTCGCACGCAAAACCCCGAAAGTCAAGGTAAAATTAACACAGTACGCAGGGAGTAACTGGTACAATGTTCGAACTGAATGAGTCATTTATTTTTCACCCATACCTGGCAGACGCTTCCATACCGGTGCAGAGGGAGCAACGACGAGTCAAGGAAGTGGAAACCAACCCACAAAATGTCGTCGCTAGGAAAAAATTCAGTGGAATAAATGGCATAGTCTCAGCCGGCATCGCATGAGACTTTTCCGCTGAATGCTCACTCATAATAGCCTATCGGCTAAATATAAGTATAATAAATTGTATATATATTACATATAAGATAATTATATTTATTATTATATATAATTTTGATATTTTCTAAATTGAATTATTATTATATATTTGATAAGATATAAATTGTTTTGTTATAAATAAATATAAAATTAAATAAAAAATATACATAAATATCAAATATATAATTTTATAATATAATATTTTTTCAAAATATATTTACTAATTTACATTCTATTAATTATTATATACTAATAAATATAAATATATTATATATTATATTTATAAAATACAAATAATTGAATAATAATTATATAAATATTAAACATATATAATTAAATCATAACTATACATAACTATTAAACATATAGTTTTATAATACAATACTTTATTAAAATATATTTAATAATTTACATTATATTAAATACTATATAATAAGAAACATTAACATTTGTATATTTTATTTATAAATAATTGATAATAAGCATATATATATATTATACTACAAGTATATTAAATATGTTATATAAATTTAAATATATAATTTTATAATATAATACTCTAATAAAAAATATAAACACAATATTTTATTCTATTTCAGTATTCTTTTAATATTAAAATCTAAAATTATCTTAACTATTTATGGACCTATTTTGTGAAATTACAATAATAAGTAAACGCTATTAAAAGTAGTTTAATTTATATTTATATTTGTTCAATAAAATAATAATAATAATAATAATCTTAAAATCATTTGTAAATGATCTATCAATTGATCTTATTTATTACACAAATATGTGCAAAAAAAAACTAATTTTCTCCTAGTTGACATTTCACAACTCTTCGGCGTATCCATTGGCACAAGGTGCCATAGTTAGTATATTATAATGCTTTAATGGGTGTGGCAAAATAAATGAAGCTATGAATTTAAGGAAGGCGTTGGATACTTATTCGGCTACCTCTTGTCAAAAGATTAATTACAATAAGTTCTCTATATACTTTTTCAATACTTTTTGTCTTATTCAAGCTAGGATTGCACATATTGTTCGATTTCAAATTGCAACTCTTCCTCTGATTTATCTGGGGATTCCTCTTATTGTGGGCCCTCAACCAAAACATTTCTAGCAGGATGTCTTGGATAAGTTTCAGAGGAGGGTTATTCATTGGACTCATAGGTGGCTCTCTTCTGCAAGTCGTGTGGTTTTTCTCAAATCCGTGGTGCAATCTCTTCCTATCTACTGATGCTTTGTGCAAGTTACTCTTGCCATATTTGTTAAGGAGTTTGATTCCCTCGCTCGTTAGTTCCTTTGGGCAAGTAATCTTCTCAATTCGAAGTGGAGTTTAGTGAACTAGGAATTTGTGTGCACACCAAAATAGGAGGGTGGTCTTGGTCTTAATTTTGCTAGTTTGATGGGCCAAGCTTTAGTTGTTAATTTGTACTAGTGTTGGTGTACTTGTCAAGATCAAGATTGAGCTGAAATTCTCAATTATTAGTACCTCGGTGGGGTGAACTCTTCTAATGTTCCTCAGTATTGTCTTAAGGGGAAAGGCTCTAAAATTTGGGATACTCTAAAAAGAGGGGCTAAGTTGATTAAGGAGGGCTTGTTTTGGATTTGCAATAAGGGCTCGAAAGCCCTCTTTTGGTATGATTCTTAGGATGTTTATCCCTCTATTATACCTATTTTTAATCATTTGCAAGCTCTTTGTGATAGCTTGATGGAAGCTGGTTGTAGCACGGTGGAAGACTTCAAAACTTTTCATGCCCTAGGCCAAGTGGAGGTGTGGCGTTGGAAGGATCCCCAAGAGTTGCCTCCAAGAGGTACTCAGGAGGAGAGACAAGAGCTTACTAGAATTTTGGCAGGTAGAATGTGTAGTTCTCTCTAATGTAAAGATATTTTGGCTTGGGGTTTTGATCTGAAGGGAAGATTCTCTATCGCCACTAAGTATATGGAGCTAGACAGACAAATGTATGTAAAGGTTTGGGTCCCTTAGTGGAAGCATGTTTGGAATAAGTTTTCTTGGTCTAAATGTAATTTTTTTTTATGACTAGTGGTTCAAAGTAGATGCCTGACTTTGGGAAATCTACGGAAAAGTGGCTTCTAGGGTCCTTCCATATGTGTCTTGTGTAATAGTTGTGAGAAGGGTAATTCACACCTCTTCTTTCAGTTTCCTTATGCTAGGAGTATTTGGAATTTTTGGTGGGGGTGTGGGGACATCCCTATGTTCATGCATCCTCTTTGATAGAGTTCTGGGAGAGCTTGGGGAGACTCCCTGCTAAGGAAATTTTTTTTAGATTGCCTGGATTATTCGCCCTGCCATTATCATTTAGCGCATTTTCCTTAAGATAAATAAAAGGATTTTCCAAGGTGTAAAGTAGGATGAGGATCTTTTATGGAGAAAGATATTCAACAAGATTCAAGAGACTATTTTAGCTAAATGTGATCTATCAGTTACTATGGAGCCAAGTGATCTTCCCTTTGTGAGGAATTTTACACTTGGAGGGAAGAGGGTCTACTTTCTTTTCTAGTAATGTCCCTCATTAGGTCAAGAAGAAGGTTTATTGAGAGGGTCGGTGGCACCCTCCCCCATAAGGGATTCTAAAGATAAATACTAATTGAGCTTCTAGGGGGAATCCTAGAAATGTTGTGATTGGTGGTATTGATAGAGACAGTAATGGAGGTGTGGTGTTTTTCTTCTCTATTTACAAGGGTCACCATTCTAATAATCTTATGGAGGCTCTTGCTATTTTACATGTTCAAATAGGTTGTTCTCTAGGCTACAAGAGGATTATTTGTGAATTGGATTCATAGATTGTAGTTGATATGCTAAATGAGCAAAGATTTGATGGTGTTAATTGGAAACTTGTTGTTGTGATCCATAAGATTGTAAACTTGTGCAATTCTTTGGAATTTGTTTCCTTTTGCCATATTCTTAGGGAATGGAATAGGGTGGCTAATCTTCTAGCCAAGTGGGCCTCCAGTCATGGGGAGAATTGGAATATAGATGACTAGGGACTTTTCTCCTCAGAGCTCTCGATGTTCCTCAAAAGGATAGTCATCGAAGATCTTCATATGTAATTGGTTCCTTTGTTTGGTTCCTTTGGGGACTTTTGTTGTGGGTTTGGTTGGTAGTTTTTAGTGGTTGATGATTGTTGCTCTATAATATTTCATTGGTTCAATAAATTTTTACCCCCTTTTCTTTAGAAATTATTTTTTTTTTAAATAATAATATAGACCACATTTATGATTT
>VDFB02226125.1:0-14606 GCA_007258455.2 Sequoia sempervirens | reverse complement strand
GAAGATGCAATGAAACACCCCACTTGTTGTGAAAATGATAACAAATGTGACACGCGTGTGCACCACATCTCCTTGACCAAGTTTGAGCCCTATAAACCACTAAAATCAATAAATTTACAAGGAAGGAATGGGTCACATGCCACGTCGCTGAAGCCCTCTAGTCGTCTGAAGGTTTGAACCCTAAATATACGGCGCAGGTGATATTTTGGAAAAAGCTCCACAACAAGGTCACTCTCACAACTCACTATTCACTCATGTCAAAATGCACAAATGACCAATTTACCTCCCAAAATTTTACTTATACCCCCTAGGTGTAGAGTTTTTACCATGTATGTACCTAATATTGAGTCTAAAACCTAATGTGGATATCCTAGATGTCTTGCAAATTAAACCTTTTAGTGTGCACTATTGGATTTGCTTTGGCCAAATATTTTTTCTAAAATTTGTAAAAAAATTCTGACGAGACATAGGTCTATCTTGTTTCCATCACAACACACCAGGGCATATTTTGAACTTAATCTTTTTGATACAACATTGAGATTAATTCACATTGTATCAAAGAGGGGCGAAATGAATAACTTCCCGTATATAATTGAATAACTTTAATTATTAAATTATTTTGTAAACTCATACTCTTCTATTAATTAAATAGTTTTAATTATTTAATTAATTCATTTCCCCCTTGTTTATTCTTTCTCTCTATAATTAAGAAATTATTATTTATTTAATTATTCACTTTCATTTGCATTCTATGATTAAATAATTGTTTTAATTATTTTAATTATTTACTAATTTTTCTTTTCCTCCACTTTCTAATTAGATAATTGTTTCTAATTATTTTAATTAAAAATTAGCTTTCCCCTCTTCTTCTATAGTTAAATAATTTCATATAATTAGTTAATTTGCTCCAAGCCACCTCTTTTTCTTCGTCAATCTCCTCTTTTATCTAAATTAACCTCCACCCTTGATAAGGTTTTATTACCTTTTAATCTCCACCATCCATCATTAACTAAAACCTATTTTTGCCCTATCCCTATTTCCTTGCTTCTTAAAGTAATCTCATCCATTGATCTTTATCATTTAATCTTGGCCCTTCGTTCAAATTGTATTTTCTATAAAAGAGACCCATAACTTTCATTTTGGCCCTAACTGAAACCACTATCTTTGATATTTTACCCTAACTACAACCACTATCTTTGATATTTTGCTGTCACTATCTTTGATATTTGACCCTAACTACAACCACTATCTTTGATATTTGGCTGTCACGCTAGACTTATTCTTGCATACTGCAAATCTGAGGGCAAGCTAGCAGTGAAATGGAGAAGAGCAATGAAGGTGATTCAGATATGGCATAGGAGTTGTGGTAAGATTGCTTTGTTATTTTATATTTCTATGTTCATTTTTGCTTCACTATTGGATTAAGGTCTCGAGGTTTGAGTTTTATGTAAGTGGTAGTGGATACTATTGATTCATGCCTTTCACCCTTGTTTTACCCTATTCTAAAGATTAGTTTAAATTAAAAGCATTCAATATCTTTTTTCTCCGCCATGACAAATTCATCTCAAGGAAAATTCATCAACAGTATGGCAAACTTTTAATGCGATGAATTTTCGTTGGTGGTGAATTTTCTTTGAGGTGAATTTGTGGCGGCGGTGAACGGAAAATTTTCCTAGGGCCTCATAGCATATGTAAGAAGCGTTCTTGGTGAATAAAATTAATTTTGATAATTGATGCAAAATACACATTGTTAATGCTTATACAACAAAGCAATTAAAAAATACATAATTTTTTAAAATTTACAATAAAAAGCAATAAAAACTTTATTAAATATACTGTGAATTTTTTTATGATTAATACGAAAAAATGAAAAAGGATTTTTAAAAATATAATTTATTTATCAAGACAAACTAGATATAGAACACCTCATCTTTTCAACTATAGGAATATTGAAGAAGAAAAATTTATGGAATTGTGAAACAATGATGGGATGCTTGAACAAATAGTAATGACAATTTATACTCCACTTCTTTAAATATGATGTTCAAAATCTCTTAGCAGTTTGCAAGAATAAATAGAAACGAAGGATTCTAAATTTCTGTTCACATTTGTATCCACTCCACTGGTCAACATTTAGACGACAGTGTAACAATGTGGTCTGTCTATATATTAACTGGAATTATTGAATAGAGATAGCAGCCCCACGAAATTACTATTACATGATCTTTGTCGTCGCTATGCAATAAACTTGATCAATATCTAAATAGGATTTTCAGACTGCAAGGGTTGGCGATCCTTACTTACAGATCCCTAACTAGCACCCCTCCCTTCACTGCATTAGCTTCAAACATTGACAATCCTCAACTACAAAGGTTGGGCTCATAAAGAAATGTTTGAACTCTTGGAAAGTATTAATATACTATGCCGTGAACAACCTATTTTCAACCATGTAAAACCTATAATATTGTTATCTTTTAACCTTTTTAACATTGCAGCATGTTAACTAATATAATCCCATATATAATGACCTTGGTGATGCTACGTAAAACTATGCAGTGAAGTGGCTTAGTGAATCGTCAATATAATACAATCCTAAGGGGTAGTCAAGGAAACAAAACATTCATTTTTTTTAGATGTTTTTTTTAAATAATTTCAAAATAAGATTGTTCAATTTTGCATCAAGATAATGGTATGATCATTTGTGATTATTCTTCTCTTCTAGTGGAATTTCATATCAACATAATTGTCTGATAATTTTTAATTGATACTGTAATGAATATGGGATATGCTAGAGTTCTTATTTTTTCGTATATGATGGTATTTTAGGTTATGTTTGAAATTAGGTGAAGCAATTGTCTATTGTGTCATTTCATGTTATCTGGTGTTGAATGATAATCTCTGTTCGACTCAATGTCATGATTTTTTGAAATAAATTCTCAGACAGATTTTTATTTTATTTTTAGGTCACCAAAGACAGGAAGTGGAAGAGATATCATTGGTGTTTAGTTTCCCATATATTGCATAGACACTACACTATATTGCTTCATGATTATGAGTAGGTTACTTCTTTCAGGTGCAAGGTCATCTGATACCCCCACCATTGAGTAAGTGAAATTCTCATTATGTTTTTCAAATTTATTTGTTGCATGATCAATTTAGAAAATGTATTTTTAACATTCTCAACATTGTTTTTAAGTCGCTAATCCACCTTTCGATGATGTCCAACAAGGTATAGAAAAGGGAAAGTGGAAAGCTTCAACTCCCATCTTTGTAGGTTGTTTACTACTACCCACTCCAACGAGTACATTACTTTAACAAATTGGGTTTTCTATTTAACAAGTCATGTTTTTCAAATGAATTCTCGTGTCACTTTAATTGATGGTTGTTTCTAAGTTATATTTCCTTTTCGTCTTTGAAGTTAACCTTATTCCTTTTCCTACACCTTCCATGGTTACACATGTGATGGACTGTCTCTATCTTAACTGGAAACATGGAAAAGAGTTACTTGCCCTATGAAATTACTATTGCAATTGTCCATAAAGAATTCCCTTCATGAGACAACGACTTCATTACACCTTTACTTGACTTCTGTGCCTCAGATACGTTGACAACTGCGAACTGCTTTTTGAAGACGGCCTCTCTTTACTTTTATTAAAAACGGCGATCTGCCTCTTTATACGTTTGCTATTTGCCATATAGACTGGCAGTAACTTATGATTTCTAGATGGAGTAGAGGTAGAGAGGGATAGGTGAGATAGATCACTGCTTTCTGCACATCATCCACTGCTTTTCACGGACATAAATAATGTGTGCTCAGCGTATCGGCGTAAGTATTGCACCTCATTGGGGTGCAAGTGCTAGTGTACATAGGGGTGAAATAGGGGCTAATGAATTAAGCACAAATAGAAGATTTGAGGCCGCTTGCATTCAAAACAAAAGATCTCCATGGAAACCAGGGAAGGTGTGAAGCACAAATATCCAAATTAAATAAAAATGGGAATTCATGAGTGGACACAAGAGCTCTTAGATCTGATCTCACCACAGCTAATGACTAATTTTTTATTGGAAATCATGGAGACACATTTCTATAGGACCAAACTCGGGAATTCATGGAGACACAAGAGCTCTTACATCTAATTACACATGTTTTAGTTTTTTCTGTTAAAGATGTCATGCTTTCTAATTTTTTTATGTGATGGGTATTCGAGAATAGATCTCCATACATAGATCTCCATACGTAGCTGATGAAATAGTAACCTACTTTTAACAGTTGATTACTTTTTCAGAAGTTTTAAATGGCTTATTTTGATTAGGGATTAGCTTAAGTTTAATACATTGTATTGAAGTAAGGAATCATTTTGATTTACAATTGGTGACTGTAAGGAACTGAGGAAGCTTATGGCTATATGCATTGCATCTGAGCTAAACTATAGGTTAAAATAATTATATAACAGGTAAAATAATTAAATAGTTATATTGACTTATAATATAACTATACTTTTAATCCTTTTTCATAAAAGATAACAATAGAATTTTTGGAAACTTCTAAAGCAACTGACATTACAATATTTGTACTATTTATTATCTATTCCATTCTACTTACTTTTCTATACAAATATTTTTTATTATATTTATTTGTCTCTATATACACGTGTATGCAATAATATTTTTAAAGTGTCTTTTTTTATTTTTATAAAAATCATTTTTTTTAGATTAAACAAAATAATAGAAATAAGAAAAACAAGTGCAGTAATGACTACACCACTGTTTACATTTATAACTGTAACACAAAGTTGAACAAGATTAAGCAACAAAAATAGCTACAGTTACAACCAGAGGAATTGTTGAATATCAATGCACAACAAAACATCTAGAAGGGAACAAATAGATTCAGTTACAATAGCTTTAAGAGCATCCATAACAATGTTGCCAAAAATGTACTAATTATCAACCAAACAAATCTTACAGCTGAGCAAGACATACATTGCTGCTGCAACAAAATTTAATAAGTATTCTAATAACTATACAATTGCATTCATGCCTTTATTTTTCTTTATTTCTCAACACGCATTCATACAAATACATCTATTCCATTATATTATAGAATATTATATCCTTATCCATTTATTTTCACAGGCATGACTTTAACTATATTTTCACTTATTCATCTATTTGAACACACATACTTTCATTTATTTATCCATATACAACATTCATACAAACACATTTATTGCATTATATTTATAGAATATTATATCATTGCCCATTTCATTTCACACACGTGACTTTAACTATATTTTCACTTATTCATCTATCTAAACACACATACTTTCCTTTATGTTTCCTTATACCACATTCATACAAACACATTTATTCCAGTATATTTATATAATATTATATCTTGAAAAATATCTACTCATAACACACACTTGTCTTTTAACTATATTTTCACCTGTTCATCTATTTAAACACACGTTCTTTTATGTCTATATATAAACTATGTAAAGGTAACAAAACAATAGATTTATTTGTTTTTTGTCCATATTTATTTCAATGCACGTATATGCAACTAATACAATTATATCTTCATCCATTTCTTCTAACACACATATTGATAATCATTATTACTCACAATAATACTTTTATTTATTTTTCCACCACATGCCCTTATAAATTTGATCTATTTAACAATATTTACTCTTCTTCACTTATTTGATGAAACATATTGCTGATTATTTACTTTTAAGAAAATTATTTGTTCATTTATTGCCTAAACCTATGCTTAAAATGACATGCAGAACAGTTACACATACCCAACCTAAAAGTTTCAACTCTTTGGATGCAAGAGTTTAATTAACCACACTTTTATGGGCTTCATTGGTCTGCTTATGATATCGAACTTTGAAACCTTGTCTAACTAGACGTGAGCATCTGAGTGATAAAATTATATTGGTTCTGAGGATGCTTGCAAGAATCATACCCAAAACTACATATAATGCATGTAGACATAAGGTTTAACATAGTTTGACACATATCTGGGATTCAAAGGATGTCATAGTTAGTCTGGATTTCAAACTTCTCTAACCGACATAGACATACATTAAATTAATTGAAATCAAGTCTCGCCGTGTCTCATCACGAATAAATGAGAGATAGATGCAAAGCCCTCGAGGAAGCTTAGATTTCAAACATGATTTTATGGATTTGATATAAATTATTACTAACTCAATATTAGAATTGCTATTCAAATTTTTGGAACAGATATACTGAATTATAAGTTTGACAAAATAGCCATTGATGAACTTCACTTTATACATAAAAACAACCGCAAGATGTAGACAAGAAGCAGCATTACGCCATTAAACTTATGATAAAAGAGGAGGAAGATAATATTCATTACACAGGAAAGAGACCTAGAAGTAAACTTTAAACTAATATCATAAACAAAACCCTCGCAAGGATTAACAAAAGATAGCATAAAGCTTATGCTTCTATACATATCATCCTAGTCTACAGAGAAGTGTAACAAAGACTGACAATGGAAGATAGTATAAGCACTGCAAGATATAAAATAAGTCTGTTGGCTTCAAAACTGTAGCTGCTCCTTCCTTTGGATTCCAAATCGCAGTCTCAGGGAATGAGTCTGTTGGCTTAAGACTGCTGCGGTTGAATACGAGGCATACGCCCCAGAGCAATCCACGCATAATGAAAGGCTGCGCAGTCCAAAACATAGCAGCGCAAGCCGTCATTGTAGATGCCTTCCTTCCTATCTGAAAGCTAACGCTATAACGTCATCATTGGTGTTCGATTTCCCATCAACGATAACCAGTGCACCGTTTGTATTACGTAAACACTACACTTTATTGCTTCATGATTATGAGCAGGTCTATTTCTTTCGGGTGCAGGGTCACATGATTTCCCCACCATAAAGTAGGTCATTTTTTTTTTGTTGCATGATTCATTTGGGAAAAGTATTTAATATTCTCAACATTACTTTTCAGCTGCCAATCCACCTTTGGATGATGTCCAACTATGTGTACAAAGAAGAGGGAGGAAAGCTTCAACTGCCACCTCTGCAGGTTGTTTACTAGTACTCACAAAATCATACTTATAATTGAACTTGGATTTTCAAATGTTACTTGTTAGTCAAGGTATAAGAAAAATTAAATGAACAACCTTCTCACCTTTTCAACATTGTCAAACAGTGAATTTGCAAATTGCAAATTTTAATTCATTTTGAATCCCTAAAATTATCAATGAAGTTTGGATCCAGATTGAAAAATACTTCTCACCTAGAAAACCCTAGCTGCATGTTTGTCAAGATGTTTCTTGACCTCGAAGCCCAAAATGTAGTAGTGAAACCTTTGTGATAGAAGTTGAAATGCTCAGATTGCATGATATACCCAAAAGTGGGTTCATTCAAATGCCTTCACTTCTACTAAGAGTCCAACATTTGTAGGCGCAGAAAAAGAAAATGCTCTATTTGGAAAACACGAGCATTTGAAAAGCAGATTTTTGCTTCTTTAGTTTTTAATGGTCACGCATCTAGATCCTCTCATGAGGGATGGGAGTTGAGGAGCCCCCATCACCAACATGGGGTGGTGTTTGATATAGAACCAAGTTTATAAAATAAAAACAAAAGATTCTATAGGTGTATATTTTTAGATTTTGTACTCTCCCATAAAGGAGGGTGTAAAATCTAATAAACCCCAATCGTCACTAAAATATGATTTATTTGTATATGACTCTTTTGGATTTTGAGGGTGAGATTTTGGATTCTTCATTCAAGTGAGGCATAAAACCTAATGACCCCCAATCATCACATACGAGTTGTGTTGTAGGCGAAAGACAATTAGGATTAGCATCAACTTGTATATGTTCTACTTTGGAAATTGGAGTAAAAGTGTAAGGGTGTTGGCAGTGTTATGATGATGTTAAACTTGTGATTTGTAGCTTTTCTCATCTACTTCAACCATGTATATCTTATTGTTGGGTAAAAAAGCACAAACATGTGTCACACTTTTTATAAAGGAATCGGCCAACAACAAAAAAAATCTGAACTTTGACCACATAAAGGTGGTCTTTATGTTTTGAATTTCAAAATGATGTAAACTAATGAAATGTAGAACTTTTGATGAAGCTTATTCCTGTAATTTTTCAGATTTTCATTATGTTTTTATCAATTTAAGGACAATTTTTGGAATGCTGAAAAATTTCAGAAAAGAGTGACTTCACGGGCCGTCAAGAAACAAATTGAAAAAAACTTCATTTCTCCCTAATTTTTTTTTCTCCAAATAGGTAACTTCAATATCTTGTGCATGGAAAAAGAAAAATCAAATTTTGATGTATATTTTTCTTGTAATAACGTTTTAAAGTCAAACATGTCAAAATTTGACAGTTTTCATGGGCCGTCAACTATTTTCAAATTTTTAAATCATTTTCAAAAAAAGAATTATACCCTTTTGAAGAAGACTCTCTCCTCTTGTGCCCCATATAAGATTTAAATTTTTTTAATAAATTTTACTATCTTGTTTTTAATTTGTAATCAACTTCTTTTTTCATTTTGAAAACCTACTTGCATTATCTTAAAAATAAAATATATTAAAACTTAATAAAAATATTAAAAATTATATATTTTGGATTCTCCAATCTCGAAGCTCTGATAAAGGTAATTTTTGTTTTGGTAAAAAATCATCGAATCAAAGAAATACCAGCTGCTTGTCAAAATTCTGCAACAGCTGGCTGCCAACCAGGGATGCTGACAGATAAAGCGGTGAAACGGCTGACAGAAAGGGTTTCAATGAACCTTCATAAACCCGCCATCGAACTCTTCTGCGAAACCCACATTAAAAACTAATTTCAGCGCGCGAAAGCCGGAAGAGGAAAATTTTGAATTTTTGATTCGGGGTATTCGGACCGAAACCGCGCCACATGGTTTCTGGCCGAAAACCTAGTCGGAAAACCTTTCCATTCAAAAATATTTCACTGAACTATTTATTTGGCTGAAAGTGTGATTACACCTTTGTGCTTTTACCGCTGCATTTGGCCTCATCCTAAAGAGTAGAGAGGACTTCTTGCATAGCATGAATCCATGGCATCCCGAGGAGAAGGTCGTAGGAAAGAGGTCATGGCATGATAGGGATAGAGGTAGGAAAAACTGTACAGGTCTAACCCCAATGAGTAATGTGATAATTCCCAATAGTTTCCTATTAACATCATCAAAGAGAAAAATTAAGACCCGCTCCATTGTCTATGAGAGTGCGCTTAATTGCAGTTTTATTTATAATCCCCTTTATCATCAAGGATTCATGTTTATTTTGTATCTCAAGTGAGGGTAATTCTTGTTGATGGAATGTGATATCTGACTTCATCACTTCCATACAATCGAGGGGGGTTGCTACATCATTCAATTTCGCAACAAATTAGATATAATTCTTTTTCAAAATTACTTGGAGGATCCTATTGTGTGCAAGTGATGTTTGATTAAGATCCCATAAGGATATCTGAGTGGGATTATGTTTAAGTTGTTTGATGAAATCAGGCTCCTCTCTTCTATGTAAAGGAAAATGATGGGCACTAGGAAAAATAGGTTGAGGAAATGATAATGAAGTGGGAGTGGTTTTTGGTTGCCTATTGTTCCATGTATTATATGTGTGAGCAATGGTATTGTAACTCGGTTGCTGCAAAACATTGTTACTATCAGGTTGAATTATAAAATACAAGATAAATCCTAGTTTTAATGGTTTATTTTAAGGTATTTTGATGCTGAGAGGTTACTTAGGAGGTTCGCTAGTTAAAGGAGATCCAATTTCTGCAGTGATAGCCTCGAATTAGTTACATCGATGACCTTCTAGTGAGGGGGGATCTAATGTGAATTTAACATCTTCATGTATGCCATCCATCCTAGTGTTCGCTGAGAGAAGTGTATCATTGAAAGAGAGACAATTTTTTTTTGCATGATGCTCAATAATTGGGTCTTCTAACACGAAAATACGTTCATCACAAGTAGGAGAGGTATTGAGAGAAGAGAAACTATGATTTTCATTATTTTCTATGTATGCATCCTCTTGTACCAAAGCTTTAGTGGATGATTTAGGTGAGATGAAGTCCTCAAGGGTTTCATCTAGCATGTCAAGGTCATCACAACTAAAGGGTTTAAAGGATATGCTTTCTCCAAGGTTAACCATTTAGTTTTCATTTGATATATATATATATATATATTGTTTTCTAATGATTTCAAAATGTAAACTAATCTATCTCTAAACTATGAAATGATGTTGAAAGTAGAGGAAAATTGCAAAAATGGAACACTATCCTCATCTGAAATATGCAATAAATGATTTTTTAAAATGTTGCAAGATCTAACTAAAGAAGCAATAACTTTAATTCAAAATCAGACTATTCCAGGAAAATAGCTCTCAGATCTAAAAATGACAACAAAAAGGAAAAACAGAGAGTAAAAGTCACCCTGAAACTACCTTGATTAGAGAGAAACCTTTATCCAAAACTAGGGAAAACACCTAATCAGTAAAATATAATGCACTATGGAACAAATACAACTCTGTACTTAGATGTGTCACACATTAGCATATGTGACTTATAAATTCAGATGCATCACACTACCAAGCACATTTGTCACATAGATCACTTGTGGCTTAAAAATCAAAACTTGCAACACACGTTCATGCACATGCATTGTACCCATCCACAAGTGCGGCGTACCATATCGGCGTACAATATCATATTTATCATTTTAGACCATGGTTGTATCACACAAGTCATATGCATCACACTAAAGCATTTTCAATTCTATCGCATTTGAATAACTCTAGCAGATAGATGCATCATACTGAAGAAGATGCAATGAAACACCCCACTTGTTGTGAAAATGATAACAAATGTGACACGCGTGTGCACCACATCTCCTTGACCAAGTTTGAGCCTTATAAACCACTAAAATCAATAAATTTACAAGGAAGGAATGGGGCACATGCCACGTCGCTGAAGCCCTCTAGTCGTCTGAAGGTTTGAACCCTAAATATACGGCTCAGGTGATATTTTGGAAAAAGCTCCACAACAAGGTCACTCTCACAACTCACTATTCACTCAAGTCAAAATGCACAAATGACCAATTTACCTCCCAAAATTTTACTTATACCCCCCTAGGTGTAGGGTTTTTACCACGTATGTACCTAATATTGAGTCTAAACCCTAATGTGGATATCCTAGATGTCTTGGAAATTAAACCTTTTAGTGTGCACTATTGGATTTGCTTTGGCCAAATATTTTTTCTAAAATTTGTAAAAATTTTCTGACGAGACATAGGTCTATCTTGTCTCCATCACAACACACCAGGGCATATTTTGAACTTAATCTTTTTGATACAACATTGAGATTAATTCACATTGTATCAAAGAGGGGCGAAATGAAGACACTGAAAAATGTCCTAAGCATGCAAACGCCATTTTCCTCATCAATTTCCCATCTTCCCCTATATAATTGAATAACTTTAATTATTAAATTATTTTGTAAACTCATACTCTTCTATTAATTAAATAGTTTTAATTATTTAATTAATTCATTTCCCCCTTGTTTATTCTTTCTCTCTATAATTAAGAAATTATTATTTATTTAATTATTCACTTTCATTTGCATTCTATGATTAAATAATTGTTTTAATTATTTAATTATTCATGAGCCTTTTCTTCCACAATTAAATAAATCCTATTTATTTAATTCCCTACTTTTCTGCACACTAGTAAATAATTATTTTAATTATTTACTAATTTTTCTTTTCCTCCACTTTCTAATTAGATAATGGTTTCTAATTATTTTAATTAAAATTTATCTTTCCCCTCTTCTTCTATAGTTAAATAATTTCATACAATTAGTTAATTTACTCCAAGCCACCTCCTTTTCTTCGTCAATCTCCTCTTTTATCTTAATTAACCTCCACCCTTGATAAGGCTTTATTACCTTTTAATCTCCACCATCCATCATTAACTAAACCCTATTTTTTCCCTATCCCTATTTCCTTGCTTCTCAAAGTAATCTCATCCATTGATCTTCATCATTTAATCTTGGCCCTTCATTCAAATTGTATTTTCTATAAAAGAGACCCATAACTTTCATCTTGGCCCTAACTGAAACCACTATCTTTGATATTTGACCCTAACTACAACCACTATCTTTGATATTTCGCTGTCACGTTAGACTTATTCTTGCATACTACAAATCTGAGGGCAAGCTAGCAGTGAAATGGAGAAGAGCAATGAAGGTGATTCAACCATGGCATAGGAGTTGTGGTAAGATTGCTTTGTTATTTTATATTTCTATGTTCATTTGTGCTTCACTATTGGATTAAGGTCTTGAGGTTTGAGTTTTATGTAAGTGGTAGTGGATACTATTGATTCATGCCTTTCACCCTTGTTTTACCCTATTCTAAAGATTAGTTTAAATTAAAAGCATTCAATATCTTTTTTCACCGCCATGACAAATTCATCTCAAGGAAAATTCATCAACAGTATGGCAAACTTTTAATGCGATGAATTTTCGTTGGTGGTGAATTTTCTTTGAGGTGAATTTGTGGCGGCGGTGAGTTTTTTTCTGCGGTGATGCAAAATACACATTGTTAATGCTTATACAACAAAGCAATTAAAAAATACATATTTTTTTAAAATTTACAATAAAAAGCAATAAAAAACTTTATTAAATATACTGTGAATTTTTTTATGATTAATACGAAAAAATGAAAAGGATTTTTAAAAATATAATTTATTTATCAAGACAAACTAGATATAGAACACCTCATCTTTTCAACTATAGGAATATTGAAGAAGAAAAATTTATGGAATTGTGAAACAATGATGGGATGCTTGAACAAATAGTAATGACAATTTATATTCCACTTCTTTAAATATGATGTTCAAAATCTCTTAGCAGTTTGCAAGAATAAATAGAAACGAAGGATTCTAAATTTCTGTTCACATTTGTATCCACTCCACTGGTCAGCATTTAGACGACAGTGTAACAATGTGGTCTGTCTATATATTAACTGGAATTATTGAATAGAGATAGCAGCCCCACGAAATTACTATTACATGATCTTTGTCGTCGCTATGCAATAAACTTGATCAATATCTAAATAGGATTTTCAGACTGCAAGGGTTGGCGATCCTTACTTAGAGATCCCTAACTAGCACCCCTCCCTTCACTGCATTAGCTTCAAACATTGACAATCCTCAACTACAAAGGTTGGGCTCATAAAGAAATGTTTGAACTCTTGGAAAGTATTAATATACTATGCCGTGAACAACCTATTTTCAACCATGTAAAACCTATAATATTGTTATCTTTTAACCTTTTTAACATTGCAGCATGTTAACTAATATAATCCCATATATAATGACCTTGGTGATGCTACGTAAAACTATGCAGTGAAGTGGCTTAGTGAATCGTCAATATAATACAATCCTAAGGGGTAGTCAAGGAAAC
Source organism: Sequoia sempervirens (assembly GCA_007258455.2). Taxonomy (NCBI): domain Eukaryota; kingdom Viridiplantae; phylum Streptophyta; class Pinopsida; order Cupressales; family Cupressaceae; genus Sequoia; species Sequoia sempervirens. The sequence goes on along the minus strand of VDFB02226125.1, from coordinate 1,112 downwards.
AAAACATTCATTTTTTTTAGATGTTTTTTTTAAATAATTTCAAAATAAGATTGTTCAATTTTGCATCAAGATAATGGTATGATCATTTGTGATTATTCTTCTCTTCTAGTGGAATTTCATATCAACATAATTGTCTGATAATTTTTAATTGATACTGTAATGAATATGGGATATGCTAGAGTTCTTATTTTTTCGTATATGATGGTATTTTAGGTTATGTTTGAAATTAGGTGAAGCAATTGTCTATTGTGTCATTTCATGTTATCTGGTGTTGAATGATAATCTCTGTTCGACTCAATGTCATGATTTTTTGAAATAAATTCTCAGACAGATTTTTATTTTATTTTTAGGTCACCAAAGACAGGAAGTGGAAGAGATATCATTGGTGTTTAGTTTCCCATATATTGCATAGACACTACACTATATTGCTTCATGATTATGAGTAGGTTACTTCTTTCAGGTGCAAGGTCATCTGATACCCCCACCATTGAGTAAGTGAAATTCTCATTATGTTTTTCAAATTTATTTGTTGCATGATCAATTTAGAAAATGTATTTTTAACATTCTCAACATTGTTTTTAAGTCGCTAATCCACCTTTCGATGATGTCCAACAATGTATAGAAAATGGAAAGTGGAAAGCTTCAACTCCCGTCTTTGTAGGTTGTTTACTACTACCCACTCCAACGAGTACATTACTTTAACAAATTGGGTTTTCTATTTAACAAGTCATGTTTTTCAAATGAATTCTCGTGTCACTTTAATTGATGATTGTTTCGGCCCGAGGGTGTATACCACACACAGTAAAAATTAAAATATAAAATATTATTTTCTAACACACAGAGCTGCTGCTCGTAATTTTCCGTTTGCTCACATTCACCTTCTTCTTCTCATTCTCATTCCTTGTCCAAAAATAAATTACAATTACAAAATATATGTAGAAGTTAAAAAGTCACGTGAAAGATTTTCACGGATGAGAAAGCCCGAAATTACAATTTAAATTCAAAATCACCTAACTAACTTTTCCCCCGTCAAAATGCATTTAATACAATGTCCTTTACATAATATAAAAACTTAAATATTAATTCCTTCGTACTCTGAAACTTTCTGGCGG
>VDFB02226124.1:0-12854 GCA_007258455.2 Sequoia sempervirens | reverse complement strand
ATTTTGAGTCTCACCCATTAAATTCAACAACTGGTCAAGTTTGGCCCAAGGGTTATCATGGTCTCAATCTCCTCTTATCCTGTTTCCAAAATTCTCCATTCCGATGGGGTTCTTGGAGTTAAGTATTACTTATTAGTTTACGCTATTTTATTTATATTTTTTTAATAAAATGCATAAACAACTTTTACATAAGGTCTCAATGATATGCCATCAATTAATTATAGATTCCATTCAATAATGATTACAAAATATCTATCACTCCCTGTGATAGATTCAATTACAAAAGGATTATAAATAACTATCACTCCCTGTGATAGATTTGATTACAAAATGAATAGCTATCACTCCCTGTGATAGATCTAGTTACAAAAAGAATAACTATCACTCCTCGTGATAGATTTATTTACAAAATGATCATAAATAACTCACTCCTGTGATAGGTTTAATTACAAAATTTATTACAAAAAGGCATCTATCACTTCCTGTGATAGGTTTACATTGCAAACTGATTAGGTGTCCATATCTAGAGGTTGGTTTCTGTTTTCAAAAGGTTCAGGCAGCTTGATTCCAATTTATTTTAGGTTCACAGAGCTGGTTTGTTTCAATTCAGCAAGGATGGCTGCTTTAACAACTTCCTTACTTGAAGGTGTCCACTTCTTTCTTTCTTGTCGAAGTCTCCTTAGAGCTTCAACCATGGTCTCCGAGTTCACAGGCATCAAGCATCTGGAATAATCATACTGAAGTCTGATTTTCCATAGCCTCAGATGGATTTTTAGACTCGCTTCAAGGTGTTTTCTATTCACATCGTGGCTCTCAAAACACCAAGGAATAGTTTTAGTTTACTAGGGTTGCATGACCAGCCCGAGGTTCTGCCTAACCCGGTAGCTCATACCATATGTAACAACCACATCTTACATCTAAAAGGTTTAACGGTTAATTATGCCATCTTCAGCTGAAGGGTAATTGAATAACTACCATTCTAGGGTTCATACGAAGAAAAGAATAATTGCTAGGGCATCATTATCTCTCTTGCATTCAACACATTAAACTAGGTTTTCCTTTTTTCTTTTAGATTTAAAAGTAATTTACATTAAATACAAATATTTTAATCTCAATCTCTAATCTCTAAATTTCTTTTTCAGCTGAAAATACTACTAATTGAATTAACTGAAAGATTACTTTACAATTATTCTAATAACTGAAAGGTAAACAAATATCTAACTTTCTTTGTTTCTATTTACATATTCAGCTAAACATAATGTACCAAGTAACTTTTATTTTCATAAAAGAGAGAGAGAAGAAGGGTTTAGAAATTTACAATCAAGAGACAAAAGCAAATGATCTTGTTTTTGTCTTATTGGGAAAAGATGTTATCTGGGGCTTTACCGCCCAACCGAAGACCTACTGGTCTCCCGTGCTCCTTCGTTTGAAGGAACCCGTCCCTTCACGAGGGTGGCTAACAAGGATCTAACTGTCATCATGCCTCCGAGCCCGGTGTCAAGTACCTACATCACCTGATCGAATCTTCACTATGAGTAACCCTCAACTAGAAGATTCTTTGATCAAAGATGCATCCGGTAAATGATGGCTGACAGATGCTGAATCTAGCATCGTACCTTGGCCAAGGATTTTTTTTCATAATTTTGGCACTCCTGTGCCATCAACGCTCTCACCCCTGCTCGACATGATCACATTGTACTATGGTTCAACTTTTGAGGACAATTAAGTTCCCTTTTATATATATATCCTTATTAAATTTGTATTCCATATTCCTCTTCCAGTAGGGTCTCAAGCAAATATTTACTTCTTTAAAATAACGGTTTTTTTAAAAGTAAAATTGTCTGGCTATACAAGCTTATTCCTCCCTAGGAATCTGAAGTGAATTTTATATCACAGAGAAATTCATATCCTACTCCCATTCCAGATTTCATGGGTAAATATTCACTTAAACTCTAGGCAACTCTGTTCCATAGATTAGTTTCGAGTTTCAGATAAAAGTTCGAGGATGGAATGATGTATGATATAGAAATATATATATTCGGTTTTTCCCAGAATAACCTAGACCGATATAAGAAAAGTTTAAGATATTCAGACATTGACATGAGAGAGAATACAAAATTCTTTTCAAGATGGGTACCCTTGTTGAATTTATCTCACAGCCCAGAAAGAGAAATTACGCTTACGAATATTTAAAAATAAAACTTTTCTCAGCAGAGACAATTTACAGGCTCGAATCCACTTTTCAAGAAAAGTTTAATTACAGATTCAAAACATAGTTATCAACCAAACTTCAAGTAATTTTCAAAGATGTTTACGTGTCTGATAAATTCCTTGAATTAAATATCTTCAGGCCTTCAACTCTGTAGAAATCCCTTGAGCCCAAGCACTGTCGCTAGGGTTGCAAGCCAAGGAAAGGTTGCACTTCAGAAATAAGAACTCGAAAGGAAGAACTAAAGAATTACCACGCACACAACTTCCTTCGAGATGATGAAAAGAAAGGCTAAGGAGAACCCCGATGGTAGAAAGGTATTACAGAGTAAATGCGATCCAAGCTACGAAGATTGATTAAGAAGGATGATGAATGGATTACAAAAGTGCGTGAATTTGAGCAAAGTTCAAGAACTCAACTCAAAACGATTAAGGAAAATCTTTTTTAGATGCTCACGAACTTTTTTCCAAAACTCAGAAGGACGAAATGTGAATGAAGAGAGAGAGAGCTCAATGGTGAAGTGAAGAATGAACGGAAGTTCTCGAACTTAACCCAAGACGAATTGCCTTCTTACAATGCCTGTCCTTTCGTCTGCCAATCTTGGTGTTTCAATCTTGGAGGAGGCACGAGCACGGGAAGACATTTTAAAAAAAATTCCGATTCCACAAGAATTCAAAAATAATTCATTTTAATTATTACCACTTGATGACTCCCCCACAAGAATGATACGCAAGTATTTGTATTTTAAATTGAATCTTTATTTGACATCCTCTAGAAGTATTCCAGGATTTAATTCGCCGAGTAAAAGAGGATGATAATGATTAATTTATTTTATCAATTGTTTACCACTTATAGAAATCTCCTTTAAGGTGAAGGTTGATTTATATATTAATTTAATTAACTATTATTATTATTATTTTTATATATTTTTTTAATTAAATTATATTAAATTCTAAATGGCCAAGTTACAATTTCAATTCCTTGCCTTACACCGGCTCAAAGCAAGATGACAGTTTCCAAACTTCTGATAATCACTACCTCTCCTAGATGACATATCCTTTTCTATCGCGGTGTTGTCCGTCCTGCATCCACTGACAGGTATTATGGTTAGAAAGTTCTCAACGGCCATTTAAATATGTATTTAAATATTAACTCATAAACATCTTCAATTTCATGTGAACAAGAAAATCACTTGTCATAAAAGTTCGTTAGCGATAAATTAAGCATCTATTCTATTCACCATTCACATACACTGATACACATAGAAACAGTTATTTGCAACTAACTTTACATCCAAATATACATAAGAAAATTCATAGTCTCAATGTAAGGTATGTAACACAGGAACTAAAAACTCGTCTGTGTCTGGAAGCAGAGTTGAAGCAGAAGTAGAGAAATTGAAGTCTAAACTGGCAAGCGGTAATTCCCTAATAGGAGTTATACTAATTTTACCCTAAATTACCAATTTCCCAAGAAAACAATGGATTTTGAGAGTACCTTGGCTTTATTTAATCCCCCTATAGTTGGAATACTCGGCGTTTGCAAGTACTCGGCAAGCCCGAAAAACTCGATCAAAAAGCTTCGAAATAACTCGGAAATTAAAAATTGCTTAAACTTCACTAAAAACACATTTTTTTTGCAAAATTCAAAGATAAGATGCATCCAATGAGTCAATAAATGAGTACATATAAGAAACAAGCAGTATTTGATTGATATGAAAGAAAATTGGATACAAAATGGCATCCTCATGTGGAATGCTGAGTGCTCAATGCGTTGATATGATAATAGTCTGAAACAAAATGAAATAGCAAATTGTTTTTGTAAAACTGAAAGTAAATACTACATAAACATTAATATATTTCAGTTTTTACAAATTCACATGAATCACATCTTCCTCTTCCCATGTCTAGATCTCAGTAAGGGACCGGAAGAGGGTCTAATCGTAGGAATCTGCTCCTGCTGTGCCTGTGGCTCCTCAACCTCCATCCTGGATGTAGATCCTCCTGCAGCTGCTGGTGGTGGCACTGGCAATGACTCCTCCTTAGGGTCATCCTCAAGGTCGTCCAATGAGAATGCAAATGCACCCTCCTCCATTGCCTGTCGCTCTAAATCATAAATCTCATCCTCAGTAAACAATGGAGGCTGCTCCCCTCGCCCTGTCCAATCACTGTATGGATCTATCTCATCCAAATCAATTGGATCATCATATGATATTTCCTCTACCTTTCTTCTGCGCAATCGAAGATTATATTGCACATACACAAGGTCATTGAGGCGTTTTTGAGCGAGTTTGTTCCTCTTCTTTGTGTGGATAGCCTCAAACAAACTCCAATTGCGCTCACAATTGGACGAACTACAAGGCTGGCTCAAGACACGGAGGGCAAATTTTTGAAGATTTGGGGTTTTTCCACCCCAATTTGTCCACCAAACATCTACAAAACAAACAAAAAAAGAGTTAGAAAATTGTAACTTGTAACTTGTAACTTGTAATTATCAATTTTTCATTTTTGTAACTTGTAAATTTCAAATTTTATACCTGGTGGCAGCCTAGATACTGCTCTCTTTGCCAGGTCTGAAGAGAAGAGTGCACCCCTTTTTTCTCTATAACTTTGCAATTCATTAACAATGCAGTCTGCCTCATCAGGTGTGGATGTCATCCGCTGAATGCAAGTAGTGAGGCCCTCCATAACCTCTCAAGTAGGATCTGTATAGGTGCCTGAATGGATGAAACGGGGGTTCAAGAAGTACCCTGCTGCATGGATAGGTTGGTGGAGTTGATTGTTCCACCTCCTGTCAATAATCTCCCAAATGGGATCAAATTTGAGGCTGTCCCCCTTATAATAATTTCTAATAGCCTCCTTGGCCCTATTAGGTGTGGATGTCATCCGTTGAATGCAAGTAGTGAGGCCCTCCATAACCTCTCTAGTAGGATCTGCATAGGTGCCTGAATGGATGAAACGGGGGTTCAAGAAGTACCCTGCTGCATGGATAGGTTGGTGGAGTTGATTGTTCCACCTCTTGTCAATAATCTCCCAAATGGGATCAAATTTGAGGCTGTCCCCCTTATAATAATTTCTAATAGCCTCCTTGGCCCTATCCATGGCCTCATAAAGATACCCCATTGGGGTTTGATCCCCATCCACCAAGTGGAGCACTCTAACCAAGGGCTCTGACACCTACAATATAAATTTAAAAATGCAAAAAAAGATTAGAGTTACAATTTAGTAATTTACAAATTTACAATGAAAGACATTAACTTTAAGAAAAATGTTCAATTTGAATTTAGATTCAAACTCAAAGTTTTGAAGTTACCTTCACAATCTTTGTTGCTCTTTGTGCAAAGAGGGGCTCAAAGACAATGTTTTTAACTCTTTCTCCTTCCGGCTTCTTCGAATAAGGTGAGTCTACCCATGCTTGACTCACAAACATTTGTTTCAAAGCCGTCAATGCACCAAGAATGCTTTGCAACGTTAAGAAAACCGTTGCAAACCTTGTCACACCAGGTCTCACCAATTCTCTCCTTTTGGTGTGCTCCCTCATCAAGCTGAGAACCCAAGGGTGATTGTAGATATATTTAGTGATCCTCCTTCCATCCTCTACAATCGGTGTGACCCAATCTAATTTGCCTATGTCCTCCAAAAGAAGGTCAAGGACATGGGCAGCACATGGTGTCCAAAAAATTGTGTAGTGTTTATCTTGGAGGATTCTTCCTGCTGCCACATATGCCGCTGCATTGTCAGTTATGATTTGCACCACATTTTCAAGCCCAACCTCCATGCACACTTGCTCCAACATTCTAGCCAAATTTTCTGCATTTTTTACTATGCTGGAGGCATCCACGGATTTCAAGAACACCACCTCATTTTTGCAAGAAACCAAAAAATTAATGATGGTACGGTTTTTTCCATCCGTCCACCCATCAGAAAGAATAGTGCAGCCATATTTTTGCCATTCTTCTCTTTGTTCTTCTATCGCTGCCCTTGCCCTTTCAGTTGCATTAGAAAGCAACCTACAAGTACAAAGAGAAATTAAGCACACAATTTTAATTTGTCAACAAAAAAATAGCTTAAATTAATCATAAATTAAACTTAAAAAACATAAATTAAAGAACATAAACTAACCTCCCACTCAAGTCTTTGCGTGAAGGCGCCTTGTAGCCTTTCCCTGCAACTGTCAATGCGGTCACCAAATTTTGCCAGTAAGGTGAGGTTGCCACATTGAAAGGGATGTTGTTGAAGTACCAAAAATCAGCACAAGCAACATCTGCATGCTCATGCACCTCCTTATTCCACCCAGTTGCCTCTAAAGAAGGTTGTGCACCAGGTGTGTTTCTAGGCACAAAAAAATCACCAATGCGTGAACCCGTGGCCATAGGTGTTGATCGGGATCCTACCCCTGGTACTCTACTAGAGCCAGAGGTAGTCGAAGGGATGGAGGTGGTGGTGGGTTGCAGCGATTGTCTTCGCACACGTGGACCACGAAGAGAGCCCACTATGCCGGCTGCTACATCATCATCATCATCTGACAGTGAATCAAAGCTGGCTGCAACACCTTGAGAAGAAGCTATGGCAGCTTGCATTGCCGCTTTTGCCCTCGCTCTTTGCACCTTTTTTTCTTCTGCAGCGGAAAGTATTGCATTCATTTGTCTTTTTATTTCCTCATTGGTGTTTATGCAAGCCTTAGCATCACGTCTAGGGATGCCTGCAAGGTGGTATTTGAGGCGATTGATGCCTCCACGGTATACATTTTTACATTTAATGCAATACACTGATCTAGGTTCTGGTCCTTCATATGCATATTTCCAAGCAGGATCTCTAGCTCCTGCTGGACGAGTGCCTACATATTCCCCACTCCCAGGCACAGATGGGGCTGAGGTAGGGGTAGAAGCGGATTCAGAAGCCATTATCAATTAACCTACACACACAAAAGTGAAAGCACAACTTATTAGTTTTTTGATAGAAAATTTAAAAACAAGCTAAATTAGATTAAATCAAAATAGATTACTTTAAATTAGTAAAATCTAAACTAATCTAAGATTCTAAACATTTTCATAAAAAAAAATGGATTAATAAAAGAAAATAATAAACTAGGGTTACAAAAAATGTGAAAAAAATGTAAAAATCTGAAAATTACTTTAAATTAGTAACAAATGAAGCTAATATATGATTTTAAACATGTTTTCAACAAACAAGAAGAATCAAAATAAAAAAAAATAACTAGGGTTTGAAGAAAATTTCAAAAAAATGAAAAAATCAGCAAAATATGTAAAAAAATAAGAAAAAAGTGTCACAAATTCTTGTTTTGATGAATCTAAATCTTCTTTTCAACAATATAAATGTATTTAAATCTATTTTATAGTTGATTCATGATGTTTTTTAAACATACAATCAACAAAAATGAAGAAAAAATAAAAAAAAGAAAGAACAAGAAAAATCAGAAAACCTACCTAGAAATCCAATTTGCCTTCGAAATCCGATGAAAATCTCGTTCAAATCTCGTCTCCTCGGTGCAAAATCACTGAAAAATGGTGCAAAATGCTTTGGACTGGGTTTTTGCTCTGCCAAGAGTGAGAACAACTCAAAAAATGAAATGAAATCAGCTTTTGGCCGGCCTGGTTTCACACCGGATCAGCATTTTTTTTTAAAGCTACGCCCGACTTTTTGACAAAAACTTGCCAAAAAGCGGTGAGTTTTTTTGGGGAGTTCTTTTTATTATTACTCGTTTTAAAAAAACTTGCGAGTTTTTGGCGAGTGTGCCAACTATGATCCCTGCAAACAAGTTAGAGATCACTTACAATAATAACTTAACAATTAGAGTATCATGGTTAAACTTTAGTAAATCCATAGTAAATTTGTTAGTCCAATTATCGCTTTATCCTAATAGGAATTATACCCAAGGATGGATATACCATCCTCCTTGGCCTCATGTGGCGCATGCCATTCATATGAGGTGGCCTCATGTGGCACATGCCATTTATATGAGGTGGCCTACCTAGTGAGGATCCCGATTCCCTCATCTTTCCATCCTTTTCGATTCCCGCTGAGTGTTTGCTGTTTGATCCACTTCTCCTTTCCTTCCCAATTCGATCTGTTCTCAATATTCAGGAGATATTGCTTAAGAGAAACAAACAGATCAGTTTCAATTGGATAATGACTAATAAGGATTAATAATTGCTGCAAGCATCACTATTGCATAATTGTAACTCTTATCTATCTATCTATCTATCTATATATGCAATCTATTCATTAAAAGGAATGCCCTCTAAGTACTTATCTTCTGCAGCAGTACTATGATATATGCATGTGAGAAGAGATAAGACTTATCCATGAAATAATCATTTGGACATTATCTCAATTATCCATACCAGATTGTATTCACCATGTTGAGATCCGTATGCCTGTAATTTAATGTTAAATCTGATATCTAGAAATGATTAATGCAGCCTTTACTATATGATTGTTATTTCTGATTGTCACCTCTACTTTATGTGAGTTATCTTGATGCTGTTCCAGATTTAGGTGTCCTATTCATGCATCCAAGGAAGAGCTGATGGGTTTCATATGAGCATGCCAGATCTGGTTCTCTTCTTCTTCCTAATTCCCAATCGATGCCGATCTGTTTCAAATTACCTTCTTTTTATAGTCTGACTTGCCGACAGTTGTAATCATTCAATTGTCAAGGGATGTGTTCTTTAGTCACTATCGTACCCTTAAAGGTACGTGTCCATCTTTGCTCCTTTAATCATAGCTTCTAATTATTTTAGTGATCGCTTGCTGAAGTATTTAGAGATTGATGCATTATGAATCGATGCAATTATCTTTAGGAATTGATACAAATGCTTGTGATTATTATTTGTTTATTAAAGCATAGTCGTATTCAGATTTAGTTTTTTTTAAATATTTTATTATTATAATGATTTCAATTAACAATATCAATTTGATCTGTTTTGTATTTATAATAATTGTATTATAATTATAATATTCTCTACGATGATTATAATTATAATAATATTTAGATTACCATTATTTATAATTATATTTTTTATATTTATTTTATTTAGTTTTTGTATTTCGATACTTCATAGCTGTAAATCGCTAATATTTGCTCCAAAATGACAGTGTGTTTTCCACCCCTACATACTGAACGCGTAGCTCCTCTACAACCCTGCAGTGACAGATGAGCAGCTTTACAGCCACACAAATGGGCGTCCAACCAAAACAGAAGCAGAGCTTGGGAAGGTTCTATATGCCACAACACTTGACAAAAGGATGCAACCCCTGTCCGAGCAGGAGCTGGAAGAGAAACAATAAAAGGACATGTCCCTGACAGCATAAGGCCACAGCTGCAGGGCATCTAGACTCTGCAACTGAATTTTCTCAAAACATGGTTTGAGTGTCTTGAGTTATGTTGGCAAATGATTTAGTTTCCCTACATAAAACTATGTTCTTATGTGAAATACTTTGACTCTTTGAAACTGAGGCCTTAAGACTGATGATTTAACTTCGATGCATGTGTCCTAGGGAATCATTCCCAGGAAAGTGATTTTTTTTATCCATAATTTTCATGATAGAATGTTTAATATAATGGCCATACATGTGAGTCATTGAGTTATATTATAAAAAGTATATTGACATAGGTAATAAATGCACAAAATTAAAATATAAAATTATGCTTTGATAAAAGGTTAATTTTCCAAGGCAAGCTTTGAGTTGGTGTCTTTTTTTGGCCAGAAGGAATCAATGCTGAGCCCCCTTTTATCCATGCAAAAATAAACCTGAATCAAATGTCAAAAACTTTGTAATCCTATTAAAGACATGATATTTCCACAGTCCATAACAATGAATGAAAGAACTTCTGGTAATAATTGTGCGAATGTTTTGGAATCAACGTTTCAGATCACACTCCATGCTCCATCATCAGGGGAAATTTTTTGAGAAAGGATTGCAGACTTAGTTCCTTAAATATAAGGGGAGTGACCAAGAAAGAAGAAAGGATAAGAGAAAGGGACCTTAAGATTAATAGTTGAAAACATTAAATGATTGAGAAAAATATATATGACAAGAGTATGATTGGAAAAGGATCGCGGACTTTGTAATTCCAGTTATATCTAGCATTAATACTTTCATAGTTATTTACCTCCTATCAAGTTCCATCAAACCTAACTGACAAAATGAATGTCATGAATTATCTGAATTCAACACTCCACAGGTGACTGATAAATCCAGCCCTTTCATCAAAAGCCTTATACAGAAACACTTCAGGCAAAGATTGCAAGCTTAAAGGCTATGACTGTGTTTTCTTACATGCCTCATCTAGAAACATACATTTCTGAATTCAGTATTCATTTTCAGTCCCCATATGGTTCTGCATTCTATGTGCATTCACAAAAAAAACACAATCCCCCAAAAAGCTAAAGAATATACATATCAAAACGGCAGTGACACATTGTTGAGCCCCATAAAAGACTCGGAAGTAACATATGCATTGACAAGATTGAAATGATTTATATTGTACTTATACACTCGTATTCAAATCTCTAGTACCAAAGACATTTAAAAGTTTCATCCATTTTTTTTTCCTAAGTCACAGATTATCTTATCAAATATTACCAAGTAATTGTATAAAAGACCAGGCATCCATTTCTTCCACTTTCTTAACAGACTTGAGAAAAGGCATCTCAGTCTCCATAATTTTCTACTTCATATTATCTAGAGATAACATGTCCTGAAACCTTAAAAAAGCTAGAACAACATGCCTCACTGGACATTATAGTTGCTTGAACTACATAATTTGAATATAATAATTCTTCATGATAGCTTTGATAGCTTAAAAGCTTAATGGCTTTTTATTCATCAAAAGAGAGGCAATAAATCAACGAGTACTGATTTATAACTGATGTGTAAAGACAATTATATGTTCAAGCTCAGACTTGAAACAAAATGCCTAGCAAAATTAGATCTAAATTTATGCAAGTCTATCTAAAATAGCAAAATTAAGATCAGAAAACAGAAGTAAATGAATCATACCTGATGTCAGAAACAGAAAAGTATGTATGATAAGCAAATGTGAAAGTAAATGGCTTGGTGTCAGTATTCCTTATGCGAGAAATCAATGTAAGATCTCCACCGGGAGCCAAAGTCACACAAAGTCTGAACTCAAAACTGCATATGGGTATTGATTGATTCAACAAGAAAAGTAAATAAATAAGTTTTCAAATTGCATATAAAAAATTTAATTTTTACTAATTCTGACTACATTAAACAAAATATGCAGTATATTTAAATTGAATAAATAATGAATGTTAATTAATAAGTTACAAACCAAGATTAATCCTTTTAAAACCTGCGGCAATTGAAGATGCTGACTGATACCTGTGCAGCCATATCTTCAAATCCTCTTCTGTGGGCTTTAAAATTAGGTCAACTACAGCCCGGTTCTCAGCCGAGCTACGAGCTAAAGGTGGAGGGTTGCTGTCAATACTCCAGACCCTATTCCTTGCAAAGCCATGTTGCTCCAGTGACCCACAGCTGCCAAACTGTTACACACAAGATGTACAAACTAAGGAGACACATATTTATGGGATGAACAAAGTTACAAACTAAGGATAAACAAGATATTTACAAAGGTGTACCTGGGGAAAGCAAATTGGAATCCCTCCTCTTATAGCTTTGGGTGGTTTGAATATGGCCTGCATAAAGCACATATAATAGGCATTATTAATGGTAAGGTTCAGCTCGCTTCTGCTATAAACTATTGCTGAGAAAATGAAGAATAAAGGGCAAACATCTAACAAGATAGAGTACCATCAAAAGATCTACAAGCAGCAAGGTTCCAAGAAAATGAAGTAACAACAAGACTTATTAGGACCAGAAAAGAATTTTGCCAAGAAAGTATAATGTAGGTGCCAAAAGTCACCCCAAAAAAAGTTTATATCAAAACCTATCATTCAACTAGGATTTGTGTTCTGTCCAGAAAAAAGCATGTGACTGGCACATGATTGATGAAGCAGCCCCAGTGCTGAGGCTAACTTATCTAACATGTGTTGAAATACGCAAAATTTTTCTTGATTTTAATATCAATTACAATTGCAACACACACCCGTTAAGGTTAGCTCCAAAACCAAAACGATGCGGAAAAAACTCTAACCAAGAATGCACCCTAAAACCACTTAAGGAAGAGGGGCGAGCATATGGTCAGAGGATCCCTAGGATCTAAATAACTCAACAACTGAAATTGATTTACAACTGAAAGTACAATGATAAACTCAACGCCAAGAATGTGCACACAAGATCCCTTTGAAGGCGAGGTGCTAACATATGGCGGAGTAAGTATTACAAAACTGAAAGAACTTAGGCGGTGAACCAGCCATAAAGATTTCCGCTCAACCACTTAAACAGTGGGGGGAATACTACAAACAATTCAACTAATTCATCCGCTGCGGCGGGCATCCACTCTTGAGTGGGAATTCTCCACTTTTCAGTGGGTACAATGAGAGTTACAAAGTTTATTCTCCACACTGGCGGTAAACCATCCAGGGGTAATTAATGTTTTGCATTATAATTCACAAGTAAATGCAGCAATAATAATGACTGGATTAGTACTACTAATTCACAGCCTTACAATGAAATAAATCTGCAATTTACAA
>VDFB02226121.1:0-28362 GCA_007258455.2 Sequoia sempervirens | reverse complement strand
CATCAGAAACACAAATAACACCAAGGATTTTTTATGTGGAAACCCTATTAGGGGAAAAACCATGGTGCAGATCAGTCCACAAGATTATACCTTGTTAAAAGTATAAAGAATAAAATGGAGAATGCACATGTATTTAGGCACATTTCCTAGAGCTTACTACTCAATTAAAGCAAGGCTTACTGCCCAAAAGAAGACACACTATCTTACAGAAACATTCAAATTACATCCACAAGGATTTGAATTGACAAAATAGCATCTACTAATGCTTGATTAGAGTTTTGGTTAAGCACATGAATACTTCTTCACTCTTCTTCACTCTTCTTCACACTCTACTCTACCTACAAAATATTTAGAACATTATTCATGCATACCATACATTCAAATGGTATAAAAAATCGCTTATATATATCTGCAACAATAAATTGCAATGCTACATATTGACTTCAACAAAATAATAAGACATATACAAACTGTCGGCCCAAATCAATAACAATTATCAATGTGAATCAACCAAGGTCAGTCAAAACATAGTGAAGACACAAAAAAACATTCTTGAACATGAACCACCTTCAAAAATTATTCCTTGAAGATCCACAACATGCTACCATCACCCTGTTGGCCATGAACATGAAAAACATGAACACGCAAGAGAAAATCACCAACCACGAGCACAACAATCAATGAACATGTGAAAAATAGATAGATCAAAATAAAGAAACATCCAAAAACATCATGAATCACTAGAGAAGCATCCAAAACAATTGAAATTACTAGAATCACATCATCTTCATTCAGGAACACCAATTGAAGTAACAAAAAAACTGTCAGAACACAACTGCTCATAACTTGATCAAATCTTCATGCGGATCTTTGAAACTCAATGTGGATAAACTAGATATACTCAACAACAAACTCTTTAATCCACAACCTCTGATCATCAATATACTGAACTCACCAACATACTGAACTTCACTTCACCACTGACAACCTGCAACTCATTCCATTACAATTTTCTCAATATCCTCGACATATATAGCCTTAAGAAAATTAATACCAATAGTGTTCACATCAATGAAAACCACATATTAGCAACTCAACCATAAAATCCAACATTTCTAACCACTAACTCTTAAACTTTGACATTAGCATCATTGCAATCCTCAAATATACTTAATGCTCATAGCGAAAGTGTAGCATACCCATTTCTAAGAGAAAATCTTACCAAGAAGGAACAATGGAAGACATCCATCACAATACGGTGAAGGTGAAGGTGTCACTTGCTTGAAATATGGTTTTAATTATTATTGCATGTTTTCCATTAAATAGATTGGATTTTATTTAGTAATTAGGATTGCTTATTATGGTTATTTGCATCATTTCCTATTAACTATATGCCTTGAAGGTCAAATTTCTATTTTACAATTTGGTGAACATGATGTGAAAATCATGTTTTTAACTAATTCTGTACAAATTTAAGTTTTTGTGAAGCTATAGGAGAAGTGACACACTTGTGGAAAACAACAACACAATCATGGAAAATTGTTATGCTTAGTGGCCAAAAGTTTTGGTTTAAGATAGTAAAAGGGGTTTTTCTTAGTTCATGAAATGTTTCACTTTAGTGAACATCATGCTTGATATCACCATCAAGAGAGGACTATTTGAGAGATAAAATATTCACACCTTAGGGAATGCAAGCCATGGAATTACCACTAAGAGGAATGCCATATGCCAAGAAAGGTCACGCTCTTGAAGGACATCAATCCCAATGTAACTAGCAAGAAGACACATCATGTCAAATAATAAGACCACACTTTGAAAAAGAGGTCATGACATCAAGCAAGTAACAAGTAGGAGGCATAATGCCCCCCACTTTAAAGAAATTTCTAAATACCATGTTGTGAGAAATTATGTTAAAGTAGAATATGATAAAATCCAATAGATGAAAGTGGCATGGGAGATTTTGTAGAAATCCCTATGCCAATGATATGTTTCCAATTGAAGTCGCGACATGAAAAGGAGGTTTCCCCTCATATGAAATCCTAAGATACCACATAAGGGATCCATGGATTTGGCATCAACATGTGTCTTTGCTACAATGATATAATTGAACTCAAAATCATCATCATTCCCTAAATAACTCATGGAACAATGAGTACAAAGGAAGAATGACACATATAGAAAGAAAAAAAAAGTAGAAGCCTTTTGGGTCAACATGGAAGAGACCTAAATGTCTCAACACTTTGCATCATCCCCAAGAGGAAATGCATGACAAATGAAAAATACAATGGTTATGGCAGATGGAAGGAAGATACAAATAGAATAATTTCATAACATATTTGCTTCCTTTGTATCCCTCAACCAACAAAGTGACAAGGGTCATCCAAAGTAGGCTCACAAACATAAAGACATGCCAAGTACAGTATGAGGGATCAAATTATGCACATGCAATCACACAGAGAACATGAAAAGAAGACATAAAGCTAATATGACACATGTGAGCTAACCTACAACAATTCATCCACATCCCAATCTTGTTCATCATATGCAGAAGTTGGATGGATAGCCATAGGGGCAATAGTGAGTGTTGTACTAGGACAATGATATCTAACCCCTTGCCCCCAAAATGTAGGACAAGGATGAGCTGAGATAGGTGATGAGAATGAGCTCCTTGAAATATAGAAATTATTTTCATTAAATTTAATACATGTAATAGTGAGTGTGTTATGATTCTACAACTATCAAATGACAAGGAGCAAAGTGTGTGCATTCTAATCAAGTTGGATCCCTAGGGGGTTAAATTTTTCTCAATAGCTCTTGTAAACCATGATAATTATTGGTGTGATGTCCAAATATTCTATGATATGCACAATATGGTCTATTTTTATCACTTTGTTTCTTTGTTAATTGTCCAGGTTTAGGAGGTAACTCAATTAATCCCCAATCTAAAAGTGTATAGAAATCATGCTCAATCTTGGATAATTTTAATAGATCATGTAGATGTTCAAGAGGATCATGGAACTTATGTTTCTTGGATTTGTAATGCTTATGCTATTTTTTCTTTGGTTGGAAAATTGGTTGATGTAAAGGTGGAGGATCTAAGGTAACCTTATCCCCTTTACATTTCCTCAATTAGTCTTTGGAAACAATTTTATAAAAGAGGACACCTTTCCTATTAGGAGGGCTAGTGGGAGGGAGATAAACAAGATTCTCATGATGGTTCACAATTGGATTTTCTAACATCAAGGAATCCCCTTGTATTAGGAAGATTAGGGTTATCAATGATTGTATCTTCTTTTACTAAATCATTCCCACAAATGAGAGGGAGATTGAGAGATGAGGGAAGACGGGCCAAAGTGATGTTAAGGAATGTGTCAATGATATGAGATAAAATTTTCATAACTTATATTCCTAGTTCATTATCAAGAATTATCCTCATGTTATCTATGATAGGAAACACAATACCAATAATATATTCAAAACTCATAAGGTTTTCAAGTTTTTCTAAGAATTTATCCATTTTTTGCAAGTTTTCTTGAAGAACATGAGAAGCAATGGTTTTAACATCAACAAGATTGGAGGTCATAGGACATGTTATTTTAGGTATGGATTCCAACATGGGTTGACTAGTGTCAACAATATGAGTGAAAGATTTAGAAAACTTAAGATCCATAATGGATGTATGAGCATGAGATGCCATTAGCCTCAAACTATGTCTCACTAAAGTATTAGCAATAGGAAACTAGGTTGTAATAGTCATAAAAGTTTCACCAAACCAAAAGGGTATCCAAAAAGCACTAAATAAATGTAGCAAACACCCAAAAATAGGAAGCACAATGCAAGAATGTAAAAAGATGTAGAAATTTTTAAATTTGACATGCAATAATTTTTTTATTTTTGAATGCAAGATAATGAAAATTATGTCTTGTGAATGAAAATTTTATGCTTGAAATATGCACTTGTTTTGACCAATTAACTTGAATGCAAACAATTTCAAAAAATTGTAACTCTAGAAATTGAAATTGAGATCTGAAAACAATAATGTGCAAAGTAGATAGAGCAAAGTAATGCCTAGAAATTTAGAAAATGACCGGTATAAGGATAAATTCCCCCTAGGGTGAATGGGTCCTTGTATAGGGGTTGAAAAAAATTAAAATTTGGATTTCTGTGTTGATATTTAAGGTCTTTGATTTAGGTTTTAAATAGATACTTTTAGTTACAAATTTATAAAAAATTATGATGAAATTCAAGTGCAATTTGATGACAAACAACAAGAAAAATGACAACTTTCTAGATGTAATTTTGTTTGAATTTTGGATATAAATGAATGAAAGTAACTAATATGTAGACTATGATATAAAATGAATGATTTTTTTTGAAAATTTGATGTTTTAAATAATGAAAAATGAAATTTTAAAACCCTAAATGAATGCAAACCAATGAAAATTTGAAAACCTAAATGAGATGCAATGCAAACTAGTGCAAAATCCTAGATCTAGGGTTTGAAGAATCTCCAAATCAGAAAGATTATAGTGCAAGAATGTTGGGTTCATCAAAATAAAATTTTAGAGGATGGGGGCCGACCATACGAAGGCCCCAGGTCAAAGAGAGCCAAGAGTAGAAGGCTTCCCTAATCTACCTCAACAAGACAAGTGTTTAGGGAATTGGAGGATACAAAATGAAGAGCACTCTCAATACTTGTGTCACTCTACTAACCTGATATTTTTAATGGGGCTAAACTAATAGGTTTTTGGAGTCCTAGTTGTAACTCTATCAACACTTTGCCAGAGGACAATAGCGTGGTACAGGGATGACAACGCGACACACTGGTGTCTCATTGGTGTGCTATTTTTCATATGGATAGACAGTGATAAAGTATAATCAAAGACCTTTAGAAGCCTACTAACAATCTAGCTATTGAGGTTTAAAGTGATGACTAAAACAATAAATGACAGAATAATTGAAATAATAAGAGAGACAATATAAGAATGATAAGAAAAAAGATGATAAGGACTCAACTCATAGAAAGTCCAGTTCTCTCACAAGCTCCACACAAATGAGTACCTACACAAAACAAGATGAGGAAAAATGTTGGGGTTGTTTTAGGGCTTGCCATAGTAAAACCCCCATTTTGGTGTTTCCACCTCCATGGATAGCCAGATAGATATAGAAATGGAAATGTGATAAAGAAAGTACATGAAATGGAGAATACCAACTATTACAAGTGTTGGTTAACATATTTGACACTTCAGTTTTATACTCTCTTGCCCATACCAATGATAATATGGCCAATAGTTGAATCACTTGCAATGTTATTTGCAAGTGCTCTTTTCTTATTTTAAAAGGCTCAACTACCTTTGAATAATATGTAATGAATGAAAAACACATGGTATGCTTTTAACTGAAAAGCAGAAAAGGAAGACTAACGACTATGCATAACCATGACACAAATGCGAAGGGTTAATTCAGAACAAAATGAATGAGAACAAATGACTCAAAGTCCACTTATCCATACTCAAAAATGAGAAACAAGAAAAGGATGAGCAATAGATCCTCACAATAGGTGAATTAATTTGAATTCAAAGATTCAAAAATAAACATATACACAATTCGATATAATAGAAATTTCATTAGAAAGTGATTATAGTGATGCAAAGGACATTTGTAGTTTAAAGAAAACATCCATGAATTCACATATTTAAGAAAATCTCCTTTATTTCTCCAATACAAAATGAGCTCACAGACTCCCTTTTCTGTATAGAAAAATATGGTTGCAAAGAAAACAAATTTCCCCCTGCTTCCCTTGTTCCTGAACAACTTAAAAATGATCCCCACCATATTCTAAAAATTTCACAATAAATAGCTACCCCCAAAGGAGACTTCTCAGTTTCCCATAGCTGTTTCTTGGAAAACAAATAAAAATCTCTTCGTTTCTATTGGTAACCAATTCTTAAAAGGTGAATATGAATGAAAAATAAAATCCTTTCATCCTCTTGTATGCAAAATATTTTAAGTCCTTAGATGAGTTCAAACATTATTGGATACACTTATACTTAAATAATAGGTTTATGTTTCACTTTGACTAGTAGGTGGCTATGAAATCCTTTTTCTAGGTTCAAATTTTGCCTTATGTCTACATTTCATTGAGAAATTCACAATTGCATAGGCCTTATTTCCAACAATTGAATCACCATTCAGATTCCCTATAGTGCCACCATCTATTATATATCTAGGGGTATCTTTTTCCTCAAAGACCGATTGTAATTTCCATGCACTCTAGAATATTGTGCCTAAAACTGAGAGTGTGCCCTACTAAGAGACACTAGACATCAAAAATAATTTTATTCATCTCAAAATGACTCTTAGTTATTCTCAATCCAAACTATTACAATAGACCCTTCATTATCAAAGATAAAAAACTTCATATTTGAAAGCACTAATGTATTTAGTAACTATTTTAGGAGGAACCCTATTTAGAAGTTCATTTGTATCTATGGCTATTGTTGCACACACAACTTTTTCTCCCTATGTTGAAGTCGCAACACTAATTTTTACCTATGTTTCCAATTGTAGGTAGCTACATAAATTTCTTCAAAAGAAAGATGTATCTGCATCCATTAACTTCACACTTTGAAGACAAAAATATTCATTTACTTCATTCCCTGAAGTCCAAAACTACCTAATCCATTGGGCTACTTGACCATCCTCCTAAAGAGATTTGTTGGACTATCTATTTTGTTAGTAATGGTATGATTTGAATGTGATGGGAAGTTTGTGTACTTCTATCATGAATTATAATTGGAATCAAGACCACCTCATTGAAAACCTTGGGTTTTGCTTCAATATTTCAAGACCATGAGAATAAGAGGAAGATGAATTTCCCCTCAAGATCTCTAATTTGCACCTAAACTATACTGGTGATAAGAAAATTTATTTTCTTTTTCAATAACAAAGCTTGAAGTAATTTTGTATTGGAATTCCCATTAGCCTCATAAATTTCCCCCAAGTAGAGGTACCATGTGTCTAGGACATCCCATGTAGCTATAGAAGTTGATGTATACCGAGGAGAAAATTGCTTCTTTGTTAAGAGTGTTGAAAGATGATCTCATTCTCAAGCTCTATTATTTTATTGGAATCATTCTTTTGTCCAATAATGAATTTGATAGCCAAACCCGTCATTTCTCCGAACCTACTGAATTCTTCTTTAGAATCTCCAATTTCATTTGCTCGAAGGTTTATAAAACCATTTCAAGAGAGATATTTTGTGCATACACTGTAGTCATTTCATTCTATGAAACCACATTTCTTTTCAACATCCTTTCAAACAATTTGTGTGTCTTGCATATGTTTCCACATGTTACAGACATGTCTACCAAGGCATTTGCAACTAATAGAAGCTCACATTCGATTATGTTTTGATAGACATCCATACCCTATTCCAAAGTTCCAATTCAGGCATAGACCATGATGATGCTAGATAAGGCTATGGAGTTTATTTTTAAACCTGCTATAATGCATTTTGCTTGGGTATTTCTAGCTTCTTCTGTAACAAAACCAATTTTTGCATAACGTATAATCTTGCATTCACTAAGATGACATTTCTCTAAAATTCAAAACCTTAATAATTCCTAAGTGTTTGAGCTAATATATTTTTGCTGAGCATTTGAACTATGCAAATCAAAGTTCAAAAACATTGAAAACCCTCAACAATGAGGAGAGTCGGGGGGTCGACATTTTTAAGAACTTTGGAATCTTTTATAATGAGTTTGGGAGTTGTGAAAAATCCCGATTCCCCAAATTTTTCATAACCACCAATAGCCTTGAGGGTTATTGAGATTTAAAAAAGCATTAGCATCTCTAGATTTGATAGTAGTGCCATACACTTCATTTCTTTCGAGAAATTATTTCTTAATTAGATAGTCTCCTACTTTGGAGATTTAAAATGTTTGATGCCAATATAGATTCCTCAATTCACCAGTTCAAGCATACCAATAAATTCATTGTAGACCTTTATCTCCTCGGACTCATAATTAGATCACAAATAGACATGAGTTTCACAACCTTTCTTTACCAAGTATCATGCTAATATTTTTCTCCATTCATCATGAAATTAAAATATTTGCTAACATTAACAGATTCAATGACTTAGATATTGAGAGAATAAAGATGACAAAAGAAAGTAAAGAAAAAATATACCATTCACTTCTTCAATCGGTGCCATTTCCAAATGTTTGATAGATTTACTTAACTAGGATTCTCAGTTTTTGGCTTATGGGAAATTTGGCCTGAATCAAACTCCACCTTAGTGATCGTGGGAAGATTATATTTTCTGAGATGTCTTGATGAATTCTTTTACAAAGTTTCTACATAGCTTGATCATCATATGTGAGTACCACCCATTCCATAATTCAAAGCATCTACTTAACTCACTCGAGTTTTTGCATTACTATTGTCCTATTATATTGATCTTATAGTGCAAGGTCAACACCGGTTTAAACTCCTTATCAAATTTGATCTCATAGAACCTGTCTTGAATCTCCAAGCATTGGTTTGTCATATGGTGTTGATACCCAATAGTGATTGTATTGATTAAACTTGAATTTCTAAATATTCTAAGCTTTCAAATTCCACTTAAATTCTAGTCAATCACCTTAAAAATGTGTCTTAATATGACAACTAATCAATGGTTTCAACTGAAGAATTTCACTAGTAGTACCGACTTATCCATTAGGTAGGACTACCTTGGAATCTTCTTGTACAATATTGATGAGCTAATTGATGGCATTAGAATCTTAAGTTGCACAACAATGGTGGTTAATTTATGGAGTTTCTTTGAATTGAAGCCACACCTTTTATGACCTTTTTGGTGATCTACTGTAATTGCTTGAGGAACTAAAAACATTTGAATGAAATCCAGATGCACATGGCATTCTCATTTGGATTACTTACCAATGCTCTTTAGAATGAACTTTTTCTTGAGTGAGACTCAATAAAGATAATGAAAGTACCGCATGCTTAAAGCTCTTATACACCCCTAAGAAAAAATTTTGATAGAAATTTATTACTTGGTCAGTATAGCCCATAGTCAGCAAGGAAATTTTTTGTTCAAGACCACAGATTCAACAAGTTCCTTGGCAGGGGTAAATTTTAAAATTTTCAATGCTCAAATTGAGGGCTATATTTTTGAGAAAATGAAGAGAACTCCATAAGCTTTGGGGCAGAACTGTCCTTGTCCATTGGGAAATGGAGTTAGAGAGCACAGGGGAAAGAGGATCTAGAGCAATACAAAAATAGGAAAAAACAAGAAAGGAAACAAAAACTCCTAATATGTACATGGTCAGAATACCCTTCCTTAGATGAATCCAAAATGATCATGAAATACATTAACAGGCTAGGAAAAATAAATACCCAAGTGGAAAAGAGAGGTGTACCCATGAAGCACTTGCAAACTCAGAAGCCATCCCAAGATCTGAAACAAAAATCTAGAATTTGTAAACCAAATAGCCATTTAGCATCATCAACCTCTGAAATCTGCTCAACATGCTCTTGCATATAACTATTCCTTTATGCAGCAGAAGAATTAATGTCCCGTGCCTGAAAAATAACCATGACTACTCAACCCATCAACAAACTAATCATTGGCCACATATGAATCATGTAAAACTGGAAGTAATTCAAGTTTCATTGGAAAAGAATGAAAATCTACATCACAAACAATACTCTTATTAGGCCTAAGATCACTTTCAACCAAAATAATTTCTTCTTTCTCTGCCAGAACTGATTTAAGTATTTTGTGACCCACTTCATCATTCTCACTTATAACCTATGGATCAAACATAATGACCTCTTCTCCACACAAAAAATAATCTTCACATGCATCAAGGCACTAGTTTGGAATATAAACAATATGAGGTTGAACACTTTCGTCTATTTGATCACTTCTATCAAAACTATTATGGTTGTTTATGATGTCATCTTCACATTTTTGTTTAAAAATTTTGGCATTCAAATTTTCAAAATGAAAGGATTCAAATGTAAAATCATCTCCGACCTCTTCTTGTAGCCATACTTTTGTATCATCTTGTTGGGGAAATGTGAAAGCTTCACATTCAACATGTATTCACTCAGGAGAAAAGATATGCAATACCTCATTTTCATGCTGTGTAGCTTCAAGTGAATCCTTATTGCTGGTAAAATAAAATGATTCCACTTCTACTATAGATAAAGTGGCCAATACAACATTATTTGCACTACCATCTTTACAACTTGTACCATGGGAAGATTGTTCATCTTCTACATCACATGGGGAACTTACAGGTTTATCATTTTCTCCCTCATAATGCAAATAGTAGGCTTCAATTTTCCTATCTATATGAGGTTTAATTCTAGCCAAACTTACTTCATTTCTACCAAAATATTTTCGACCAAAAACAATGAGATTAAAATTTTCAGCATAAGGAGGTTGTGTAGTTTGAAAATCTATGGGCTGAAAACTTGGTTTGTACGTGATAGGCTTCCTCATAGATTCACATATCAAATTATCTACAAATTGATTTTCTTTCCATAATCCACTTAATATAAAATAATCTTCTATTTTTTATATCCTATTGTTGTGCAACTTCAATATCATTTACTTTACTTTGTTTCAGATCAAATTGAACATTTGGATGCAATGCAAAAATAAAAATGCAAAGCTGGATTTGCTTACTTGGTTGAATAGAGGTAAGGATTTTTCTGAGCAACCTATTGAACCTATCCAAAAAGTATCTAATTGATTCACCTTCTTGCTTCTGAATATTGAAAAATTGGCCCAACAAAGTAGCTTCATCAAAAGGGCCCTTATACCTTCCCAAAAACTTATTCTTCAAAGAGTTCCAATCAGTAATGTTGTTTTCTTCTAAATAATAAAACCAATCTGCTGCATTCCAAACAAGAGATTTAATGAATAATCATACAAATACATCTTCTTCACTTACCCCAAAGATCCCACATGCAATGATGAATGCCAAAATATGTTTTTTTGCATCTTGATGGTTTTCTCCACTGAACTTCAGGAAGTGCTTTCTTGATCCTTCAGGAAATAGTGAATATTGAGGCAGTGTCAGAGGTCTAAATTGAGCACACCATGGTTGGGCTAAAACCAATGCCATAATGCATATTTAAAAAGAAGACTAGAACTTTTGTACTAAAAAAATTTCATGAGCATGTTCCATATTACAAAGTTGCCAACCTCCATCCTTGGGGAAGTACCTTTAGATTTTTGAGAAAATAAAACAATGGAAAACACTAGTGCTTCAGTTCTTTCCCTAGTGGGGTCACCAAAAATCTATTGGTTAATAGATTTGTCACTTTATTTTTATACTCTCTTTCCCATACCAATGACAATCTGACCAATAGTAGAGTCACTTGCAATGGTATTTGTAAGTTCTCTCTACTTATTTTACAATGTGGAACTACCTTCGAATAATAGCAATGAACAAAAAACATAGGGTATACTTTTAACTGGAAAGTAGAAAAGGAATACTAACAACTATGCATAACCATAACACAGATGCAAAGGGTTAATTTAGAACAAAATGAATGAGAGAAAATGACTCAAAGTACACTTATCCACACCCACAAATGAGAAACAAGAAAAGAATGTGCAACAAATCTTCACAATAGGTGAATTAATTTAAATTCAAAGATTCAAAAATAAACATCTACACAATTTGATATAATAGAAATTGCATTAGAAAGTGATTGCAGTGACACAAAGGACATTTGTAGTCTAAAGAAAATATCCATGATTCACATATTTAAGAACATCTCCTTTATTTCTCCAATACAAAAATGAGCTCATAGACTCCCTTTTCTATACAACAAAATGTAGTTGCAAATAAAAAAATTTTCCCTTGCTTCCCCTGTTCCTGAACAACTTGAAAAATATCCCCACCATATTCTAAAAATTTCACAATAAATAGCTACCCCCAAAGGAGACTTCTCAGTTTCTCGTAACTATTTCTTGGAAAACAAATAGAAAATATCTTCATTTCTCTTGGTAACCAATTCTTGAAATGTGAATATAAATGAAAAATAAAATCCTTTCATCCTCCCATATGCAAAATATTTTAAGTCCTTAGATGAGTTCAAACTTTATTGGATACACTTATATTTAAATAATAGGTTTATGTTTCACTTTGACTGGCAGGTGGCTGTCAAATCCTTTTGCTAAGTTCTTCAAAAATTTCCTTATGTTTGCATTTCATTGAGAAATTCACAATTGCATAGGCCTTACTACCAAAAATTGAATCACCATTCAAATTCCCTATAGTGCCACCATCTGTTATATATCTAGGGGTATCTTTTTCCTCAAAGACCAGTTGTAATTTCCATGCACTCTAGAATGTAGTGCCTAAAACTGAGAGTGTGCCCTACTAAGAGACACTAGACATCAAAAATAATTTTAATCATCTCCAAAATATTCTTAGTTATTCTCAATCCAAACTATTACGACAGACCCTTCATTATCAAATATAACAAACTTCATATTTGAAATCACTGCATGTGCTTAGTAACTGTTTTAGGAAGAACCCTATTTAGAAGTTTATTTGTATCTACGACTGTTGTTGCATACACAACAATTTCTGCTCCTTTTGTTGAAGTTGTAACACTAATTTTTACCTATGTTTCAAAATGTAGGTAGCTATATAATATTCTTTAAAAGAAAGATTTATTTGCATCCATTAACTTAACTCTTTGAAGACCAGAATCTTCATTTACTTCATTCCATGAAGTCCAAAACTACCCAATCCTTTGGGATCCTTCACCACCCTTCTAAAGAGATTTTTTGGACCATATGTGTTTCTAGTAACAATATTCTTTGAATGTGACGGGAAATTTGTGTACTTCTATCATGAATTATAATTGGAATGTAGACCACCTCATTGAAAACCTTGGGTTTTGCTTCAAGATTTAAAGACCATGAGAATAAGAGGAAGATGAATTTACCCTCAAGATCTTTGATTTTCACCTGAACTGTACTAGTGATAACAAAATTTATTTTCTTTTTCAGCAACAAAGCTTGAAGTAATTTGGTATTGGACTTCCCATTAGCCTTAGAAAGTTCCTCCAAGTAGAGGTACCATGTTTCTGGGACATCCCATGTAGCTATAGAAGTTGATATATATCGAGGAGAAAATTGCTTCTTTGCTAGGAGTGGTGAAAGACAATCTCATTCTCAAGCTCTATTATTTTATTGGCATCATTTTTTTTTCCAATGAAAAATTTGATAGCCATACCTGTCATTTCTCCCAACCTACTGAATTCTTGTTTAGAATCTCCAATTGCATTTGCTAGAAGGTTTATAAAACCATTTCAAGAGAGATATTTTGTGCATATGTTGCAATCATGGCATTCTATGAAACCAAATTTATTTTCAACGTCCTGTCAAATAGTTTGTGTGCCTTGCATATGTTTCCACATGTTACATACACGTCTAATAGGGAATTTTCAACTAACAAAAGCTCACATTTGATTATGTTTTGATAGATGTACATACCCTATTCCAAAGTTCCAATTCAGGCATAGACCATGATGCCAGATAAGGCTAAGGAGTTTATTTTTAAACCTTCCATAATGCATTTTTCTTGGGAATTTCTAGCATCTTCTACAACAAAACCAATTTGTACATAACCTACAATCATTACATTCACTAAGATGATATTTCTCTGAAACTCAAAACCTTAATAATTCCTGAGTGTTTAGGCTATCGACTTTTTGGTGAGCCTTTGAATTGTGCAAAGTGAAGTTGAAAAAAATTGAAAAGCCCCAACAATGAGGAGAGTTGGGGGGTCGACATTTTTAAGAACTTTGGAACCTTTTATAATGAGTTCAGGAGTTTTGAAAACTTCTAATTCCTTGAATTTTCCATAACTACCAATAGCCTTGAGGGTATATTGATATTTAATAAAGCATTAGCATTTCTGGATCTGATAGTAGTGCCATAAACTTCATTACTTTTGAGAAATGCTTTCTTAATTAGGAAATCTCCTACTTTGGAGATTTAAAACATTTGATACCAATATAGATTCCTCAATTCACCAATTCAAGCATACCAATAAATTCACCGTAGACCTTTATCTCCCTGGACTCATAATCAAATCATAAATAAACATGAGTTTCACAACCTTTCTTTACCAAGTACTATGCTAATATTTTTCTCCAGTCCTTGAACCCAAGGAGAGTTGAACAAAGCACATTGGATGCTCATAGACCAATGGTGAAAAGATCTAGCAAGAGGAAAGTTCTTCATAGGTCCTCGGACTTGCAAAGAAGGCACCTCTCAGGTGCCTGGTCCTAAAGGGACCTTGATGTAGGGGACTTCACAGGTGCACCTGCAAAGCAACATGTTAACCAGAGGTAAAACATGTTAGATATAAAAAATAAGCCATATAGGAAGACAAGCAAATAGTCACATAGATAAAAAAATTAAATGAAGAGCTTTCAAAGGTGTCCTCAAGAACCATTCAAAAGAAAAGGGGTCCAATCAAGGGACACTCTATTTGAAGGTGCAATAGTATTTTTAGTAAATCAATTCAACATCAAGGAATCCTTTTGAAATATTTCACTTCATCAAGGAATTTGAAAGGAAGAAAGTCCCCTCGCATGGGGAAGGTCAAAATTTTTCCCATAGGAAAAGGTGCTCCCTCCTTGAAGGAAAGTTTTTTTCAAATTCTTTCTTTACGAACCCTTGATGAAGGAAAAGTATTCTACTAGGGGTCCTTGTTGAGGAATGCAAATTTTGAAAATTAAAGATTTTCAAGAAGGGATTTGTTCGCCATTGAATGAACCTTGTGAAAATCGAAGCAATGTGAGAGCTCCCCCTTAGGATGGTGTGTGCCAAACACAAAGGTGCATGACATCCTAATGAGAGAAAAGCAAGAATAAAGTGATGTTTTGGCCCATAGAGCATAATAATATGTAACTGTGGTAATGTTGTCATGCACACAAGGGACAACACATGAGCACCACAACATCACAAATTAAGTAAAGAGGAGAGAAAGATGAAAAGAAAGGAAATACTATAACATAATGAACAAGAGATAGGGGATCTGATATTTTAGGGTCAGAGCTACTCATAAATATAGATAGATAAGTATAATAATATATAAATAAACTATCATCAACCCCCTACTATATCAGACCATGTGAAGAAGACACATGAAAGCAAAATGAAAATAAAAAATTGTGTCAACATGGAAGGGAGGCCTAAATTCCCCCAATACTTTGCATTTTCCACAATTGTCAAAATTCAATACATGATAAATATAAGAATGATGTGATAAATAGAGGAAGTTTTACATCATAAAAACACTCCTGAATCCAAGCATCTACAAGGGTGACAAGGGTCATTTAGGAACACATAACACAAGCATGTGGAAAACAACACACACAAACATGTACACACAATCTAATCTATGGATAAAGAAGAGGCACCCCCTAGTCCTCATCAACCAAGAGGTCGTCATTCTCCCAGTCTAGATCATTGTAAGGGGAGGGTGAGTGAGCCTGCAAGGGCAAGATATCAAGGGGGGTACCCTCTAAACCTCCTACAATAAGAGCCAAGGAAGAAGGCTCCTTGGGGTATTCTCCACTCAGTTCTTGTGAGGTGAATGTTAGCAACTTCACAAAATTCTTGATAGGGTCGGGACATCATCTATAGAGTCAAACATGCACTTTACAGGAGTGCCATGTTTCAACTCAGTGGGCGATGGAAGTGGCACTCGAGATCCAATGCTAAGCCCACTGAAAGATTTAGGAGTAGTGACAAACTCTAGGGATGTCAGGGATTCCTCCATCACTGGGATGACACAAGCCAATGTAGAACCATCCTTTGAAGAAGGAAAACCCTTCTTCTTACCCCTAGTGCTAGTAGGGTCATCCTCCATCTTTTGCTTCATTGGAGGATGTGAAATCCCCATAGATGAAGTAGAGGGCATAAAGGAAGAGTAGAAAACTATGATAGACATCACCGAGGTATTTGGCAAGTCCATGAGTTTTGAAAAGTGGTGGAATTTTTGAAGGGACATCAAAATGGGAGGCTCAATCGAAGGAGCAATGAATACCTACACCCGCTTTGGGTGAGGATCGCTCATGCTTACTATTTTGTTATGTATGGTGTTGTTATTTTTAGTTTCTGTTATATGAATTTCATGATTAATCACTCTAATAGAATAAGGGCTTAATGAATGTTTATGGATTTGACTACTATTGAGGGTTTTGATGTTTTAATTTACTACAACTGATTCACCCCTCTCAACTGTCTTCTTCATTCAACAATTGGTATTAGAGAAAGGTTCTTTGGAGAAGAGCTTAACCGCTTGAGGTAGATCTGGGATGGCAAAATAGATAGATTTCCCTAGATTTTATGGAACAGACTATGCATTTTGGAAGACAAATATGGAAGGATATCTGCCATCTCATGGATTTGAGATTGAAAAGGAATTAAAGACTCAATACGTTGCACCTCAAAATGGTCCAAGAAAAAGTAATGAAATCAAGGCACATGAGGTAAATGCTAAGGAAAGATGTATTCTTATGATTAGTATTTCAAATTATGAATTGGTTAAAGTTATGAATCTTAAGACTACTAAAGAAGTTTGGGATAAGATCAAAATAATTTATGAAGGAGATGACAAGGTTAAAAAAGAAAAGTTGCAAAATTTGAAGGCACAATCTGAGACCTTGTGAATTTCTGAAGATGAAACAATTACAACCTACATACAGAGAGTTGATGAGCTGGTAAGTGCTATGAGAGGTCTTGGTGCACAAGTCAAATAACCTAGATTGGTAAAGAAAGTTCTCAAATCTCTTCCTAATTCTTACAATGAAAAAGTATTTGCTATTGAGGAAGTTGCAAATTTTAATACTTATTGTAGAGATTAGTTGATTGGTACACTAACTTCTTTTGAAATGAAAAAAAATGGTTTGAGAAATGGAAAAAAAGTGGAGACTGCCTTTAAGGCTAGAAAATCAAAAAATATTGAAGATTCAAATGGAGAAGATCTTGATGATGTGGAACCTAACTTTGTAAGAAGGATGAAAAAGGGCATCAGTAAGTAAAAAGATAAACTACCTTTCAAATGTTTTAACTGTGGAAATATAGGTCATTATGCTTCAAGATGTCCAAATAGAGTCATGAACAATACGAGTAAGGAGAATAAAGGAAAGATGATTAAAAGAAGCTACTATGTTAGAGAAGATGTTGGTATTTTTGATGATGAGTCTAATTATGGAGATGATGATGAATGATTGTTCTTGGCTTTAAAAGATGAATTTACTTATGCTAACTTTGAAAATTGTGTGAAGGAAATTGTTCCAGAGAAGAAGGATAAGGTTGAAGGTGCTTTGGTTTTTGATTTTCATTTAAACAAGATAAGAACTACTAGGTTGTTCATAGTGGCTGCTCTAATCACATGATTGGGGACAAAATTAAGTTTTTAAACTTGAAAGGTATAATGGAGGATTAGTTAAATTTGGAGATGATTCAAGAGCTAAGATTTGTGGAATAGGTTCAATTAGTTTTGATGACAAGAATAATGCTCAAGATGTTTACTATGTTAAGGGCTTAAGGTATAATCTTTTGAGTTTTGGAAAAATGTGTAGCAAAGGATATAATCTTGTGTTTAAGGATGAAAGATGTGAGATCAAAAAAGGATTTGGAACTATGATTGTTGTTGGTAAGAGGACAAATGGAAATATCTATTTGTTTAAGGTTGTTGATGGTCATTGCTTTATGTCTCAGATTAATGATAGTTGGTTAAGGAACCAGAGGATGTAGCACATGAAATTTGATAATTTGGTGAGAATAAATTCAATTCATGTAGTGAGAAACCTACCAAGAATCAAAAAGCCTAGCAATGATGTTTGCAAGAATTTCCAGTTGGAAAGAAAATAAGGAGTGGTTTCAAGGGAAAGGAACAATCTGCTACTAGACTATTGGAATTAATACATACTGATATTTGTGGTCCTACAAGGGTGAGAATTCTTCAAGGTGATAGGTATTTCATTCTTTTGATTGATGATTACTCTAGAATGATATGGGTTACTTTTCTTAGAGAGAAATCTGATGCACTAGAAAGATTGAAAGCATTTAAAGCTATGGTTGAGAATGAAATGGATTTAAAAATAAAATGTTTGAGGTCTAAAAAAGGTGGATAATTCACCTCCAATTATTTTAACATGTTTTGTGAGGTTCATGGAATAAAGAGGCACTTCTCTACCCCTAGAAATCCTCAGTAGAATGGAGTGGTTGAAAGGAAAACATAACTGTTCAAGAAGTTGCTAGAACTATGATGAAAGAAGAAAACATACCTGAAGTCTACTGGACAAAAGTAATTCATAATTTTATTTACATATTTAATAGAGTTCAATCAAAAGCTAAAAAAACAAAGACTCCCTATGAGATATGGTATGGAAGGATTCCTACTATGAAGTACTTTAGAGTATTTAGAAGCAAATGTTATATCAAAAGAGATGAGGAAAACTTAGGAAATTTTGATACAAGGTTTGATGAAGGTATCTTCCTTGGATATTCTACTAAACACAAAGATTACAAATGTTATGAAAAAAGGCTGAGAAAGATTGTTGAAAGTGTAAATGTTAAAGTTGATGAAAATTTGCAGAATTCAATTGCCATATATGGATATGTGTTAGATGAACTTGATTGCAGAGAAGAAGAAGAAGAAGAAAAATATGAAGAAAAATAAGTATAGAATGAAGAGGAAGAAGCTCTGTAGAAGACCCCAAAGACCCCTAAGTATGTGGAAAAGAAAAATTTCAAAGAATAGATCATTGGAGACAAGAAGAAAGGAGTATTAACAAGAAGTAGAGATGTTGAAGTTGAACTAAATCTATTTTTAATTTCTAAAGTTGAACCTAAAACAATGAGTGATGCACACAAATATGAATATTGGATGAAGGAAATAGAAGAATGACTTATGTAGATTAATAAAAATCAGACTTCAGAATTGCTTCCAAGACCGAAAAACAAGAACATAATTTGAAATAAGTGGGTATTCAGGAACAAACTGAATGAGAATGGAGTAGTAAGAAACAAGGCAAGACTTGTGTGTAAGGTTTACTCACAAGTATAAGGAATAGACTTTGAGGAAAAATTTGCACAAGTGGATAGGATGGAAGCTATTAGAATATTTTTTGATGTAGATTCAAAGGAAGGAAACAAACTCACACAAACTCATTTGACAAGTCACAAACAATCTTGAACTTTCCTTCTTTTGACACACTTATTCAACTATATTTCCAAACACTCAACTTTTTCTTTAGAGTTCCAAACTCATCAAGATCAACATACTTTATAACTTCTTCCAATGGCACATGGTGGATACAAATACAAAAAAATTCTTCCTAAACAAAACCAATCAAATCAAAATGTATGCCACCTTTATTTTGAGTCAAAATAACAAACAAAGGCTTCCACAATATCTACCCTTTCACTTTACCATTAACTCTCTTTAAGACCGTCCTAAAAGTGAAAGCAAAAATATCAACCAAGCACTAAATTTGAACCAAAAACACATATGATTCCTTCAACATGTGGATAAAGATCCAATTCAATATGTACAAACTCTATCCAAACCCAAGAACTCAGTCAGGGTGTAGTTCCTTCATTACTCTACCCTCTTCCTAATAGGTTTTCCAGAGATCTATTAGAGATTTTATTCAAACACAGAGCCTCAAAATCAATTGTAACCAACTCTTTAGATGCCCCCTGATGTTCCCTAAAACATATCCAAAGTTTATCATATGTTTTCCTTGAGCATATGGATCAAACAAGGCTGTATCACTACTGAAATAGGGTTAATTAGGTCATGGTTAAAATAGGGTTTATTGTATTTGCTATCTCCAACACTAAAATTTCACATTCAATGCTTTAAAAAGATTGAATTTGACTCATACATACTCAATATACCATTTATAAGTCATTCCCATCATTATTTTTATAAACCCTAGCACTTGGCTCCCTTAATTATGTCTTTATCAAACTGAAACATAAAAATACAGTCCAAAATCTCAATACTTCACACTTTTCTCTTGTGACTTAAACCCCAAAACCCTTGAATATGCATTAACATGTATGGAGGAATACTTTCATAAAAAATCAAGGGATTCTAATATATACAAAAGGAGAAATTAAAATTTTCCATTCATTGTTTACCCTAGAGAGGGTTTTTAGCAGTTTGAAGTAAATCCTCAATAACTCACACAAATCTTAACTAAAATGCATGAAACTTGATGTAACAAGAATTTGATTGATATTATTACCATTTCTAACCATTCTACCATTCCTTCAAGGCCGTACAATTCTGTACAGTTCCTGGAAATGCAATATTTCTAAAGAAAAATGATTAAAGTTAGAGTTTTACTTTGAATTTGTTCTTTATTCAACCACCCTCGAAGTTACAAAAGATAAAAAAGCATTTTTAAAGGAATTCCAACTAACTTTAAGCCTACTAACTACCTCCTAACACCTAAAACCACCTAAGACCCTTCTATGCAACTTTTACATAATAAATAGTAAGTTGGCAATTTTTTACATTTGTTCAAGTTTTGATAGAACATTAAATGTTGACCTCTCAAATATATGAAAATAACATTATTACAAAGTGGAAACAAAAATATTGAATAAAATTCCAAAAATTGCTTCATGGAGGCCTAATTATGCCAAGGTGCTCCTGCACCATACTCCCAACCAAAAATATTTCAAGTCCACTTGAAGTTGATGTTGCCAACAAAATTGTTTTCTTGATATGCTTTTCCATTGATCTTCTTCTTATCACCTTCATTTTCACCTTGGGTTTAAACTTGTCCATGCAAATTAGCAACATACCTTTCTCTTCCTTTGGAATCAAATTCTTCACTCCTTTATACATCACAAAATCATGCTTCTCCCTTTTTTCCTTTAACCTGCAAGTTGTTTCTTGTCCACAATATTAGTATAATAAAGAAATGAAACATAGTTTTTATCATCATACCTCCATCATCCTTCAATTATTTGTAGATCTCCAAGGACAATTCATTCACAATCTTCTCTTTATCCAATCTTGTTACTAATCCAAGGTCTTCAACATCTGAAATCAGGCCTATGATCTCTGTCCTCTCCTCATCTTCATGCTTGGAAACATCTGGAAAAACTTTGCTTTCTTCATCAATGAATTCCTCTTCAACATCTTCAAAGTATTTTTCCTCTTTTATCCTCATTTGTCTTCTTCTCTTCTTTTTTATCTTCCTTATAGGCCATAATTTTTTTTTGTTTATCTTCAAGTGCCAACTTGTTTCCTGCTTCACCATTTGTTCTATCCTCTTCATATATTCTTGGAACTCTTCCTCAAGTCTTTTCAATTCTTGCTTCAATTTAGAAATTTCTCTATCCATCTTTGCTTGTCTCTTCTTCTTCTTTATCTCTTCCTCTTCCTGCAAATTCCTTCTCAGAATCTCCATCTATTCTATATGGTCTCTCAACTCACTTTTCCTCAACTCTCTCTGCCTTCATAGTAGCAGCAACTAGGCTCTTTTGACCTGCACAAAACCACAACCAACACCAAACACAAAACCAAAATACCACAACTCACTATCCCAAATCTTTCCTAGGCTCTAATACCAAACTGATGCAGAGTAAGAGGAAGGAAACAAACTCACACAAACTCATTTGACAAGTCACAAACAGTCTTGAACTTTCCTTCTTTTGACACACTTTTTCAACTATATTTCCAAACACCCAACTTTTGCTTTCGAGTTCCAAACTCATCAAGATCAACTTCCTTTATAACTTCTTCCAATGGCACATGGTGGTTACAAATACGAATTTTTTCTTCCTAAACACAACCAATCAAATCAAAACGTATGTCACCTTTATTTTGAGTCAAAATAACAAACAAAGGCTTCCACAATATCTGCCCTTTCACTTTACCATTAACTCTCTTTAAGACTATGCTAAATGTGAAAGCACAAATCTCAACCAAGCACTAACTTTGAACCAAAGACATATATGATTTCTTCAACATGTGGATAAAGATCCAATTCAATATGTACAAACTCTATCCAAACCCAAGAACTTAGTCAGGGTGTAGTTCCTTCATTACTCTGCCCTCTTCCTAGTAGGTCTTCCAGAGATCTGTTAGAGATTTTCTTCAAACATAGACCCTCAAAACCGACTATAACCAACTCTTCAAATTCCCCTTGATGTACACTAAAACATATCCAAATTTTATCATATGTTTTCCTTGAGCATATGGATCAAACAAGACTGTATCACTACTGAAACATGGTTAATTAGGTCATGGTCAGAACATGGTTTATTGTATTTTCTATCTCTAACACTAAAATTTCACATTCAATTCTTGGAATAGATTTAATTTTACTCATACACACTCAATAGACCATTTAGAAGTCATTCCCATCATTATTTTTATAAACCCTAGCACTTGGCTTGTAATACCCCCATGTGGCTGATACTTTTGTTACTATTGTTCTCTTATGTGTTAGCGTGATACTGGTTAGTGAAGGTGATTAGTTCACCATCTGGTGTGTGGATGCATAGTTAGATTGATTGAGGATTATGTTCAATTTATGACATTAAGATTACAATAGTGTGTGATGTATAATTTGATTCAGTAATATGGTTTGATGTAGTGATTTCATAATTTATTGAATGATGTGATCTATTAGTTAGAAATGTTATTTCATCATTGATATTATAATTGTTAGTATAGTTTTGGTGAGAGGACAGTGTAGCACCACTCATTTATGAGTGCACTACTATGCTGCAATTCCTTCTCACAATGTAATGCTTTAATTATATATATATGGACATGTACACAACCTTGTTTGTATGCAGGGATTGCAGGTACAAAGTCTCGATTCCACCTATTTTAGCAAGACATGGTGAGAATTAAATAAAATCAATGGGATTGATGTTGAAAGGAGTGGTTAGGAAAGTGTTCCCATCCCAAGTTTGTCTTTTGTGAGTCCATTGTTGTCTTTGCTTCTATTCGTCCTTGTTTGTAAATGTGTTCGTGTTGATTGACATTTTAGTTTCAGATTTAATTAATTTTTAATTAAGTGTGATTTAATTAATTTTGGGTATGTGTGATCAATTATATATTTAATTGATGGAGTTTTAAGTTAATTGTAGTTTAGCTAATTGAGTTATATTTTCTATTTAAGGAATAGTTTAAATAACATAAATTTTACTTTGTTGATATTTTAAAATGTCTTATTGCTTTTGCATTTTTGAGTTAATTAAATAATTTATTAAGCTAAAATGTTAATAAAAGAAAAATAAAAATAAAGAAAATAAAATATAAATAAATGAATAAAATTGATTTTTAAAATTATTAAATTTTCTTTTATTGGATTTGTATGGGAAGTAGTGGGGAAATTAATGAGTTTTGTTGGGGAAATTATTCCTGGAAAGAAAAGAGGCATGGGGTAACAGAAGTTTCTTTACGGGAAAATTTTGGCTGAGAACAGTGGGTAGCTATGTGTGTGAGTTCTCTTGGGTTTTTTGGTGTATGTTTGTGTAAGGATTTGGAAAAAGTTGCAGGAGAGTATCTGGAATTGTATTTTGGCTGGGGGAGAAGCTTTGGGAAGAGTTTAATAGTGGCAAGGCTTGGCACAACTTTTATTTCTACAGCCTACAGGAAACAGGTTCCTTTCTGTTTTCATTTTGTTTTGAATTCTTTCTTGTTTTAAAAAGATTGTTTGTTTGTGTATAAGGCTTGTCTGTACCTTTGTAGAATTTAGAAGTTTTTTTGTAGAGAATATTGTTTCCCGACTGCTGCCGTTAAAATTTTGTGTTGCCTCTATAGGAGATTACACAGCCAAACTTAGAGAATCTAGTTAAATAAAATTCTTGAAATGGGAGTTCAAAAAAATACAGTAGAAAAATAAAACCTCTGTAGAATTTTAATTTAAACCTCTTTGTTTTAAATAGAGGAAATTGGAAAAGTTTTGTGCAAGGGAAATTGGGAAAAAACTTATGAAACTAGAAAACTTTTGTACAATTTTCCCAAATACTTCTTGTAGTTAAATATGATGTTTTTCTTTCCAATTTATTTCTTTTGTATGTGAGGAAAATGAATCTGTTTGAAAGAACCCAGCTGATAAATTTACTCTATCAGAGATTTAGTTTTGTCTGTGAAAAATATATATATATAAGTTTATATGTATGTTCTTTAAAATATGATCTATGAAATTCCGTATTCCAGAATTATTATTAAAAATTTTAAGCTATGAAACTCCGTATTGAAATTATGTATTTCAAAATTTATAAAAGATTTTTTTTTAAAAAAAATTGATTTAAAAGGTTTTTTTTTGGGGGGGACGGTACCACCGTACTCGCTGCGCAGCCCACAGAGTTGCACACAACAGTCTGTGGACTGCTGCGCAACAGTCCAAGGACTATTGTACGTAGCCCTTGGGGGCTGCGCCCTCCCCCATGGGGAGGTGTGCAGCCTCCAAGTGGGGATGTGTTTGGTTCTTTTCCTTAAAATAAAACAAAAATTATATATATCTTTTGAATTTGAATTTTTTTAAATTTGTCTTTAGAACTTTTAAAATTATTAAATTTAATTTATGTTAAAATATATATATATACATATATAACTATTGTATATATGTATATAAATATTGTATATATATATGTATATAAATATATGATGAAATATATATATATATATATATATATATATATATATATATATATATGATTAAATTTGTGATTTAAAATATATATATACAAAAACATTTGTTAAACTAGAGAAATTGTGAAAGTTAATTGTAGTGGTAAATGAGCTGTTAAACCAATTGGAAGAAATATTTTTACCAAAATATTTCAAGTGATTTCTTTTACTTATTAAAATATGTTGAGTTTATTGTTAAATTAACTCTTATGATGGATTTCATACTAAGTGTGATTTCATTGTGATTGTTTTAAGCAAAGTAAATATGTGCTCTTAAATGAACCCTAATGTTGAACATAAGCTATTTCTTGAGTTTTCTTGTGACGGGATTATAATCATGTGTAGACTCTTGAGTTAGATTTCCTTCCATAAGGGATAGGGTTATTGTTAAACTTCTAGAGGTTTGGGATTTGGTGTATAAAGTTATGAGGCTTTTTTTTTTTATATTGGATGTTGATTCCATTTTGTTGCATTGTGGTGTTGTGTATACCTTGAGTTGTATCATTTTTTTTAAGTAATTGAGTCATATGCTTATTGTGAGATGGTGTTGCCTCGCAATTTTTTACTCTATGTTTAGAGAACTTGAGAGTTCAAGCTCTTTTGTTTTGTTGTATGTTGGGGTTCTAGGGAGAGTGGCTCTATGTGGGCACCGGTGCACAAAGGGGTTGTCAGGATAACCCACATTAGAGTTAGAGTAAAAAGTGAAAACCTAATTAATTAATTAGGAGATGGGTAGTTAAATATTAAAAGATAATAATAGATTCCTCGCTCACCTGTTAGGGCTTCCAAAGACTAAAGGTGGTTGAGAAGGCCGTGGCTGGCATAGTCGTGATCTCGTCTTCGCAAGAAATGCACGATTCTACATGAGTCACCCTATGGGGCAGCACCTTGAGATAGGCAGTCAGGATAACCATAGATGGAGGCGGCACCTTGTAATAGGATGTCAGGATAATCCATGAAGGCCATGCGATGACACTCTCCTCTAGAAATCTCCATAGTTGATTTTATTGGAATCCTCTGGAAGTGGTTTATTGTTATGACTTGATGTATATTGTTGTCATGTTTAGTTAGTAGACTTTTGCTATGTTTCCTTTGTGTGTGATTTCTCTTTCCATGTTTGGAGTTGAGTCTTATGTGTTAATTTTGACGTCTTGTTCAGGAATTCTTTCTTAATTACTCCTAGCATGGGGGTGGTCGGGTGGAATGTGCTTTGCACCTCATTGGGTTTCCCATTTAGCAGTCGTACCATCTATGTAGAGCTTGTGGTGATAGTTTGTTCTAGATTTATGTTCCTTCAGATGTATACATTTGTACTTTTGTCATATCTTGTAAATTGTAATGTAACTCTCCCATGTGTTGGGATAATGTATCTTGTAACTTGGATAATTGTTATTGAGATTTAGTTTGTAACATGATGTATTGTATTATCACACTTTGTGATTCAAACTTTATTCATGGATGTAATTATACTTGATGTTGTATTATATTTGAGCAAATGAGTTCTATTTATTTCTAAGTTGAATGGCTTAGGAAATCTTGTATAGCATCTTTATGGTTCATTCTTGTTTTAACGCTTATCGTTTATCAATGTTTATATGAGAACTCATATTAGTAGAAACGAATGTTAGTTTAGTCAAATTTGTTAATGGGTAGATTACGTAATGTCTCTCCATGTACCCCAAGGGACTTAGGTATTTAGTTTGTATTTGTAATAAAGTTAGTTGCAATAGTTAACATAGTACTTTACTTTGTGTTTCAAAAAAAAAAATTGTTGTTTTGTTAGTTGTCCTTTGGGGTTTGCGCGACAGGGTGTTACATGGCTCCCTTAATTATGTCTTTATTAGACTGAAACATAGAAATACAGTCCAAAATCTCAATACTTCATGCCTTTCTCTTGTGCCTTTAACCCAAAAACCATTGACTATGTAAGAACATGTATGGAGGACTAATTTCATCAAAAATCAGTGGATTCTAACATATACAAAAAGAGAAATTAAAATTTGCCATTCACTGTTTACCCTAGAGAGGGTTTTTAGTAGTCTAAAGTAAATCCTCAATAACTCACACAAATATTAACTAAAATGCATGAAACTTGATGTAATAGGAAGGTGATTGAGAGTATTACCATTTCCAACAATTCTACCATGCCTTCAAGGCTGTACAATTCCGTACAGTGCTTGGAAATGCAAGATTTCTAAAGAAAAATGATTAAAATCAGAGTTTCACTTTGAATTTGTTCTTTATTCAACCACCCTCAAAGTTACAAAAGATACAAAATCCTTTTTAAAGGAATTCCAACTAAATTTAAGCCTGCTAACTACCTCCTAACACCTAAAACCACCTAAGACCCTTCTATGCAACTTTTACATAATAAATAGTAAGTTGGAAACTTTTTACATTTGTTGAAGTTTTGACAAAACATTAAATGTTGACGCCTCAAATATATGAAAATAAAATTATTACAAAGTGGAAACAACAATATTGAATCAAATTCCAAAAATTGCTTCATGGAGGCCTAATTATGCCAAGGTGCTCTTGCACCATACTTCCAACCAAAAATATTTCAATTCCACTTGAAGTTGATGTTGCCAACAAAATTGTTTTCTTGATATGCGCTGCCACTGATTTGCTTTATCACCTTCATTTTCACTTTTTACTAAAGAGATATAAAAAGAGTTTGAGATGTCAATTTTTGGGGAGATGAGTTTCTTCCTTAGGCTACCAATAAATCAAATAGAAAAAGGCATTCTCATTTCATAGTCAAAGTATGTTTAAGAGAAGTTGAAGTTTGGAATGGAAGAATCTAGACCGATTATGGTGACTATCTGCAAATTAAGGAAGGATGATGATTCACCTAAGGCTGATTAGAGAAAATAGAGATCTATGATTGGTGTAATGTTATATCTAACTTATACTAGACCGGATATCATACATGTAGTTTGTCTTGTGGATAGATTTCAAGAAGATCCTAAAGAAACACATGTTGCAATAGTGAAGAGGATATTCAGGTATTTAAAAAGCACCGTGGATTATGGCTTATGGTATCTTAAGGAAATTTATTTCACATTAAGTGCTTGCATATATGTAGACTGGGTTGGTCACATTGATGATAGCAAAATTACAAGTGGTAGCGCATTATTTCTTGGATGTAGATTGGTGTCATGGTTGAGTAAGAAGCAAGATTCAGTTTCCTTACCCATTGCATAGGCTGAGTATATTGCAACAACATCTTGTTGAACACAAGTTTTGTGGATGAGATAGACATTGAAGGATATTAGATTAGTATAAGATGAGCATATTTTTATCTTTTGTGATAATACAAGTGCAATTAATATTTCAAATAATTTAGTGATGAATTCAAGGAAAAATCATATATCAATCAAGGATCACTTTCTGAGAGATAAGGTTATGGAGAATGAGGTGAAACTTGAATGTACCGATAAAGGATCAGATTGCTGACATATTTACTAAGGCTCTTCCTAAGGATACTTTGAGTATCTTCGGGAGAAGTTGGGGGTTATTGCCCTTACTTTGAGCTAGATGCATATGGAGATGCATCAGTCCAGTGGATCTATAGATTCATTTCTTTTCTGGACTGATGTTGGTGGCTACCTCTTAGGGG
>VDFB02226120.1:0-25196 GCA_007258455.2 Sequoia sempervirens | reverse complement strand
TCCAATAAAGGGTTATGTTCTATGGTCATCAATGTCTACAAAGAATAATTATCCTCCTCATCCAAAGTGGGCCAAATAATTTACTCAAGATCAACATAAGGTTAGATTGGAGGATAGAGTACCAATTTCTTGGTGATTGTCCCATTGAATATTATCATATTGCTAGACCTACAACCTATAAGTGCATCAATTGTAGCTAGCCAGGGTCTGCCTAGGATGAGTGGGTAGCCTGCAAGATTAACCTTTGGTTGTAAAACTATAAAATCAGTAGGATATTCCCAGGAATCCAATGTAATAACTAAGTCTTCAATGATTCCTTCAAGCTTGACTGTTGACCTATCAGCTAGCTATAGAACAATTTGTGTAGGTCTAAGATTGGCTAACTGAAGTAATGGCATTATTTCCTTAGTCATGACATTGATTTCTACCCCTAAATCTATCATAGTGTTCTTAATAAGGGTCCCATTAATTTTGATGTCCACTACTGGACTACTAGGGTATGTATACTTAGGGACAATTATGTTCCTAACATGATATTCTATATTCCCAAGACATGGAATGTCTGTTAGGGTTGGGTGTAGGTTAGGAAGGTATTTGTAGTGGATTTGGTGGCTAGGATGTAGGATTTGATGGAGGTATAATAGCTTGTTGTTG
This sequence comes from Sequoia sempervirens, assembly GCA_007258455.2. Lineage (NCBI taxonomy): Eukaryota > Viridiplantae > Streptophyta > Pinopsida > Cupressales > Cupressaceae > Sequoia > Sequoia sempervirens. The sequence continues at coordinate 24,542 of VDFB02226120.1, read as the reverse complement.
TTGCAGAGGTGGAAGCATAGGTTGTTGATAATTTAGATTTTGTTGCTACCACTGCTAACTTTTTTGCCACTAAGGTTGCCACTAATTATATTGTGTTGGCCATTGGGGGTTATAATTGGAACCCTAGAAATTTTTTTGTGGCCAAGGATTTAATTGTTGTTGGTTCCAATTTTTTTGGGGTTGTGGCCATTGTTGAGGGTTTTGCCATTGATTTTGGTTTGCTAGCCAGGGCTGAGAATTCAAAGCAGAAAAGTTTTGATTCCCAATTGGAAAGGATGAATGAAAGCTAAAGGTGTTTTATGGCATACCTTGTCTTTTTTTCCATGGAATCCTTTGAGCTATATAAAATAGCTATCCATCATCTCTTTCAATTGGCTGAAAATTAGGTTTCTCAACTTTATCTTGCTGGATACTAGCCACCCTCTTGCATTTATAGTTTGCTTTTCTTTGCCTACAACTTGGATAGAATTCAGTGAGCATGGCCTTAGCTTCCTCCTACTTCTTCTTGATGTGGAGAGTATCCAATTTATTTTCTAAGTGACTGATAATGTCCTCCTTGATGTTGGACAACAGGTTGCTTAACTCTATCTTTGAAACCCCTAGATGATTTACCAATAGTGGATGTCCTATCTCCTCTTGGCCTTTTAGTGAAGGTCCTGGAATAATTTTTGTAGACCTTACATATGTCTTGAAATAGTATTTGAGAGATATCTCCTTGTTCAATGAGGTTCAGGGAATCCATACAGTCATCATTGACTCCCATTGAAAATACTAACTTGAGGGACTCTTAAGAAAACTTATTATGTGGGTTTTTCTTCCAAGCAAACTGAAACCTCTCCACATAATCTTCTAATGGATCATCATACTTTTGTGACATTCTAAAAATTTCATCTGTCCTCCTATCAATTCCCCTACAATAGTGTTGATACTTCTCTAAGAACAATGTCTTCATAGTGTACCAATCAGGAACATCCCTACCTAACCCCATGAAACATCTTAGGGCTACATCTTTTAGAGTTGTAGGGAAGAGTTTGAGCTTTTGAGAATCAAAAGTATAATCATAATTTTTTCATAGGATATCAAATTCGAATAGAAATGTATGTGGATCCTTAGTCATTAACCCATAAAAAACTGTTAAGGCTAAAGGAGGATTAATGTTCTTTAGCACTGTAGCTCTTTCCTGGTTAGTGATTGGGAACTCAAATGTTGCACGTTCAAGATCATCATCCACTGCATCCCCCATGGTGTGGTATGTTCCCTCTATAAGTGTAGTAGATGTTGGTGACATGGAAGTTTCTTCTTTAGTATTACCCTCACTCTGAGTACTAGGATCACCAATTTTTGCTATGGCTTCTTGGCGTGAAGAGAGAAGGAATCTACCCAAAGAATCTCTTTGCCTCCGCATACATGAAATATGGCTTTATATAGTAGTGGTCTTGCACAGTGTTAGTGTATCTTGTGGTGTTAAAAAAGATTAAGTCTAACAATCCTAATGTTGAATACAAAATGTAAATTATGAAAAATTTTAAAAACAAGTCTACGAAGATAGCACCATCTCCAGAAACAGTGCCAAAAATGTAGAGTCTAAACTAATGTATTGTAAACTTGGTAGAACATACACAATTCAGAGGTTTATCTAATTGAATAGTCTACACAACATTGAAAAGACTACATTAAAATGTCAACCCAAGGTTTGAAAACTTGTGATGGTGCAACATTGTATATTCCTTCAAAGACTCAAAACTACCTAAGCTATCCCATTCAAGTTATTCTAGTTTTTAGAAGTCACAAAATTGCATAACAATGAAAGCATAAGCCAGAAATAATGGCTACGGGTACCCACAGCTAAAAATGTAACTGAGCTACTATAAATAAAAGATCATTGTATCAACTCAAAACTAATCAAACTAACAACTTAGCTAATTTAACCTCAAAGTATTATTGGTTAACCATTACACGCATGTTCATGAACATTCATTATCAATAAGCAAAGTATGAGATTCTAGTTAACTTGCATTTAGTTCATGGAGTAATGATAAACATAAGACAACTATGTAAACAAAAATAAATAACTAGAAAGTGAAGTGTAGAACAATTACCTTGAGTGGCTTGCTCAAGTGGATATTCTCACTTATTGAAACCAAATATAACTAACAGATTCTATGCATCTAATGAAATTGACTTCATTCATTGCATATTATGAAAGATTATATAAGATCTTCTCACATATTGTATTCAATCATTTTGAATATCCATCATGTCTTGAAACTGAAAATAACTGATAATGAAAAACTAAAAGCCAACTAACTTATCTAAGGACTCAACCATTGGCTATATACAAGCTCGAGAGATTCTTATTCAAAGCAATAACTAACCACAATCATTAACTTCTACTCCTAAATATCAGAGCATACAGTTAAGATTGAATTTTTCAAACCATAACTTGAAAAGAAAGAAGAATCCTAATAGGACTGAAACTCTGTAAAACAAGATTGCATGTAAAACACACAAACATTTGTCAAAATCCTATCAGTAAAGGAGTCCTCCTCTTCCAGTGCTTATTAACTTGTTATAATGATGCACATTCAATCTCCATCAAATGTCTTTAATCAACAATTATCACATTCAGCGTAATCTGGAACTCCCATATTTTGTTGTCCCAATCTTCCTTTTGCTGCGAGATTAGCTTCCAACTACTACATGCTATAGTTCCTCCTTGGCTACAAAAAGGTTAATTCACAAAGCATGTATACAAGACTAACTACCATAATTAAAATATAGAATTCCATCCACTTTTCATACATATCTACATATAAACCATACAATACTATTATGTCATAACCATATTTCCATCATTATATTTTAGGTCCAAGTCTACATAATAAGTATGAAAAGGTAGTGTAATATAGGAGTATTGTCTGGAAAGTATATCTAAAAATGTCTGAAAGTAGGCATGAAAGTAATAGAAAATAGGCTAATAAATAGACCCATCATGTGCATTGGATGTTGAATCTTTGGGTAAATATCAGTATTATATCTCTTTTATCGATGACGTCTCAAGATACACTTGGATTTATTTTATGCATTCTAAATATGAATTTTTTACTAAGTTTAAGGAATTTAAGGCCTTAGTTGAAAAGAAGTCATATTATAATATAAAATTCTTGAGATATGACAGAGGGTGTGAATATTATTCTAAGGAATTTAATGAGTTTGTAAGCATGCAAGTATTGTTCAACAAAATACTACTCCTTACACTCCCTAAAAGAATGTGGTAGTAGAAATAATGAACAGAACCTTGATAGAATGAACTAGGAGCATATTGAGTGGTGCTAATATTGATAGATGCTTTTGGATAGAAGCTATTGGTAGTGCTTGTTATTTGATTAGTAGATATCCTTGTTTAACTCCTCACGAAGTATGGATAGGTAGAGATCCTTCTATTTCACACTTAAGGGTATTTGATTGTGAGTATTTTGTTCATGTTCCTTAAGATAAGTGATCTAAATTGGATCCAAAAGCATAAAAATGCATCTTTGTTGGTTACGGTGATAATGTAAAAGGTTATAACCTTTGGAATCCTCTAACCTAGAAAATGATCATTTTTAGAGATGTGATTTTCAAGGAATTTAGAGCTTACTTAGGAGAAGAAAAATAAAAGGAGAAAGATAAGGTAGAGACAATGCACTTCAAGTCAAAGATTGAGAAGAAGGAAGACGCACATGTGGAAGAAAAATTAGATAGATTTGAGGATGGAGAAGAAGAAGAGAGTTCAGAGAGTTCAGAGGATGTGTAGGATGAGCATACAAAAGAAGAACATGTATATCCCATTACTCCTACCTTGAGGAGGTCCACAAGGAAATGAAATCTAGTTGATAGATATAACCCACTTGATTTTAATTGTGTATTTGCTTTGTTGAGTACTGGAAATGAACTTAGATCTTTCAAGGAGGTTCTCTCTTCAAAGGAAAGTGTTTCTTGGTATCAAGTCATGCAAGAAGAGATGATGGCTTTGGATAATCTTGTTAGTTTATCCAAATGAAGGAAGCCCATGTTGGAAGAATGATGAGACGCCATTGATGCATCTGTTGGCAACATGAGCATATGGAATGATCATAAGGTACATACTATTATGCATTGTAGTGTTTTCATTTATGTCAACATTATACCTCGGTAAGAAGATCATTGTGCAGATTAGTTTGGGTGACTCAAAAATGTTTTAGGATGTTTGTGTAAGGAAAATTTACAAGAAGGTTTGATCTGATGAAGACAATTGTGGTGGAAATTGACTAAGTGTTAATATCAGTGATTCAGTGTTTAGAGCATCCAATTTTTGGGTCTACATTGGTTTGTTGTTGAAGATTTTTCTCTATGGTTATAGAATAATGTTTTTGGTTGGTAGAAGTATCTAATTCCAGAGTTTCATCTTGTTTTGGATCTTGGTGTGAAACTTATGAGTAGCAGAAGTTTGGCTTGACAATTATAGGTGTTTTTAGGTTTTGTGCATATGATTTGGAGAATTTTCACTTCTCTGCGGATTGGATTTTGGTTTTGTAGAGTTGTGGGGTTGTTGACAAGTGTTAGATGAGTGTGCACCCCAATTGGCTTGGTGTTTGGAGGTCCGTGTGTCCAAATGTGGATGTAAAGTTAGTCAATTTTGAAATTAGGTATTCTATGGTGTCGACCTAATAGGTTTAAAGGTATGCAAAACTTAATTAAGTATTGTGGAGTTATGTGGGAGCTATTATAGGTCCATACTAACCTACTTGATATATTTTAAGCCTTGGTTTATGGAACGAAGGTGAAATATTTTGAATTTGAGTCGGCAAGTCATATTTTGTATATTTTGAATGACATCTAATTAGGTTTACCTAATTGATGTTATAGGTAAAGTGGATATATAAGTCAGATATTTTTAGTATTTTGATGATGATGAAGTGTGATATAAGTTAGTGGATGCAAATTATGTGAATGCAGAGCAAAACAAAGTGTTGATTCAGATCAATATGCAGAGTTTTGAGTCTGTATTTTGAGCTTCATTGGAATTGTATTTTATATATATGATAGATGCAATTGTAATAGTTAAAATTTGGTTGTGAGCCACAATCTCTTCTACCTCTCTTATTTATCAGTGGGTAGTGATTCCACCTACAGTGAGTACTTTTGTAATATACTATAACTGATTATAATATATTGTGAGCTAATCCTCATTGTGGTTTTTCCCATTTTGGGTTTTCCATGTAAAAGTCCTAGTGCTCATGTGTTATGTGATGTTGTTGGATGTTTTTATGCTTTCTTTCATTACTGCAATTGAATATGTTATGAATTGAATGGTTAAATGTTTAACTGGTTTAAAAAAATACTGATTCACCCCCCCTCTTAGTATTCTGAGTGTTCAATAATTGGTATCAAAGCTTAGTTCCTTGGAAGGAGCTTAACCACTTGGGGAAGATCTTGGAGGTTGAACACATGGTTGTTAGAAGATTACCCACTCCTCTAGAAGAGATTCATGTTGTTGGATCTACTGAAGAAGATTTTGTATTTGACATAAATGGAGAACTTAAAGTTTATCTTGAAGATTTGGAAAGAACTAAAGGTGAAAACAAAAATCTGAAAGAAAATTTCAAAGAAGCAGATGAATGCATCAGAAAATTGAGGGAGAAAATCAAGAAATTCAAAAATAGGAATAAGGAGTTTAGTGAATAGTTGAAGCAAGCAAATGAAACAATTACTTGTCTAAAGGTGCAAGTTGAAGAAAGAAAAAGAGTTGAAGAATGTTTGAATACAATGGTGAAGAATGCACAAGGCTTGAACAAGAAGTTGTGAATCTGAGATCAGATCTTGAAAAAGTGGGGAGTCATAAAGAAAAATTCAAGATGAGTTCTATAAAGCTTGATGAAATGATTGCAAATAAAAAAGGCTCAAAAGATAAAGAAGGTTTAGGATTTGAAAAGGGTGAAATTTCAAAAGCAGATCAATCACCAAATCCTGAAAAGAAGACACAAGTGAGCTCTGGTAAGAAGAAAAAGGAGTTGAAGGAAAATACTATAGAGAGTGTGAAGGCTATTGGTGAATCCTCTGAAACCTCCAAAGATTCTTTAAAAAACTTACTAAGCATGTAGCTCAATTTCTAGTCTGTTGTATCAGCTAGACTACTACAATTACCTATGCAATAGGGGAATGTGGACCTTGATAAGATTTCCCCTCTCCACAAGCTTCAGTTAGGAGATGTATAACATGCACCTACCAAAAAAGAGATAATAGAGACTCATTAGAAGAGTGGAGAACTAATGAATGAAGCAATAAAGGCTCTTTAGGAGGTCATACCTGGTGCAAGCATTTGTTGGTATATGGTGTTGTACACCATTGCATAAAATGATTTATTATAATTTTGTAATTAAATAATTATTTAGTTGTGATACACCTTGGTAGTGTTGTTAATCACACTAGGTAATTATTTGGGGGTCCACTTGATGTTGTATTGTAACATTGTATTATTATTTATTGTGTGGGAGACATGTGATAATAATTTAATATTGGGGAAATATTAAATAATGTGATGTCTTATTACCCAATATTAAATAAGGGGTTAGTGGTTTTGTATTCACATGGTTTTGTGGTACATGGTTTCACCTTACCACTAATTGTATTTTGTGTGAGCTTGTGTCTATAAAAGCAAACACATGTGTACTGGTTTAGGTTGGCTGAGTGGTTTGGTTGTCATTATTGAGTCTTCTTGAGAGTGCATTTGTGAAGCATGGCATGGGATGTGTGGATTCATGCTTGGACACATGGGAATGCATTGGAGGACTTGATGCTTCATAATTTTTCATTATAGCTCTTGTATTTGCTTCATGGCTGATTAATATGGAGTATGGATGCTTTTGGAGGCTAGGTTTTTCCCTCTTGAGGGTTTTCCCAAGGTATATCTTGTGTCATGTTTGATGGGTATGTTGTCTATTCTCTTGCATGTGGATTCTGAGCACTTATTTGCATTGTTATCTCTTTTGGGTTATGTGGAAATTGTCATATAATGGCTACAAGTTTCCTTACAAGTGGTATCAAAGCTTTCATGGTTGGAGATTTTTTGTTATAACCCTAGGTTGAGAAAATGTTGGTTAAGTTTGAATCTATGAAAGACATGGCAAGATATGAGGGTTTTGCAAGTTGTTTTTTGTAGATCTAAGGATTTTGGGTTTGTTGTTATGATGGGTTGGTTGCAGATTTGGGGTGTGAAAAAAGTTAGGGTTTCTTGGTTATGCATTCAAATGGGGGGTTTTGTGGGGGAAATTTTACAAATGACCTCTTGGGATAAAATGGACCCCATGGTTGGACGAGAGATGAAATTTGATATATAACTCGACCTATTTTGGAGAAGTTGAAAAAATTACAATTTTTTTTGTAAAATCCCCATTTTTACAATCGTACGGGCGTCAATTTAATATTTAGAAAATTAATATTCAAAAAATAAAAGTCTTGTCGCTTAAAAATATTTCCATGCAAAAGTGAAAAATATAAAAAATAATAAAAAATCATAATAAAATGCCAAAATGAAATTTATATTGAAAAATTAATTTTTTTTTTATAAATTGTATTGGGGAGGCGACACCCCTCCCGACCCCCCACCCTCACTTCTGGTTTGACCAAGCCGTACAGGGGCCAAAGTTCCCTGTTGGCACCTACTAGGCGGGCGCCGCATCATACACTGGCGGAGTTTCCTTTTAAAACAAAACTTTTTAAATATAGTTTTTTTATATAAATAAAATCTCATCACTTATATGATATCCGCCCTTTAAAATTAATGTCGACCCATTTGTTTTAATTTTTTTAAAAATTATATTGAAATATATAAAAATCTTGGGTTTGGTTGTGCAGTGGGTGGCTCCACCACCACCAGTGGGCCACTGCCCCACCACCAGGGGGTGAAGATTTTTTCCCTTATATACTGAAATTGTGCATTTTCTTTCAAGGGGCATAACTTTCATCCAGGTGCTCCGTTTTTTGACTTCTTGGACTCATTGGAAAGGTGACTCAAAGCTCTACATTGTGGTGCCATAGATTTTTCCAAAATTTTCAGTTTTGATAGTGTTTTTTCTTGGTGGAAGTCAGGTGTTCTATTTGAACTTCCAGAGGTGCTTTCAGGTGCATACGGAGTCAGATTTTAGACTTCGAATAATTGATAGAAAACTTGTTCAGAGCACTACACAATGTATTAGGTTTGAAGTTGTTTTGATATGATTTATTTTCTAATATTATATCTTTAGATGTTTATGGGTTTCTTTAACTATGGTGATACTATGAGCTTATAGATTGTCGGATCTAGGAGATTTTATGTTGGATTCATTGTATGCTCAGTTGTAAATATTATATTATTCTCTTTTTGACATGGTTATCAGTTTGGTTGGATTTGTATGCTTCATTGTTGTATCTACAAGTTGTGTAGCATTGTAGGTGGTCTATACTTACTTGTTGCACCTATGACTTGGACATAGGTTGTCTATGCCCATAGATATTTTAGTGTTGATGCATTTTCAACTTGGGTGGCTTGGCTTAGTCACTTAGTTTGCCAGTTTTGATGTCATGTTGAGGAGGTGAGATGGTATTACTAGGTACATTCATGGTATGAGACCTATGTAGTTGACTATGATATTTAGATATGTGGACACGGTTGGGTGATGTTATTAGTTCATTTGGTGGTGATCATGGTGTCATGGATGTTTCTTGTGCTTTAGAGACTTTGGCATGTCATGATGGTTCATGTAGGTGCATGTTGGTGGTGTTGGATTGGTTCTTGATTTAGGTTGTGGCAGTGAATCTTCTTGGTATGAGGATCATGGTTTACTTTGCTTTCTTATTGAGGAGCTCATGTCACATTTGAGTTCTTTGGTTGTGTGAGGGCACTTTTGGTTGATCTTCATTAGGAGATTGTTATCATGATCTCATTATAACTTTTTACATTCATTGGTTATACACTTTCAATGGGAGATTTTGATAGTGATGGTTTGGCGGCGATGGATATGTTTATGATGGTTTGTTGGTAGTTGTATGTTTCTTCTTGGCTTGGAGATCTTGGTTTCACTTGTATGTTACTGATATTGCAGTTGAGTGTGTGTAGACCTGGATGATCTTCATGGAGAGGATGGTTGTCATGATGTCATGTGTAGCTTGTACCATGGTTCAGTGGGAGTTGTTGGCAGTGACGTGGATGCATCATTGGTATGGTTATCTTCATGTGATTGGGGATATGTATTCTTGGTTTAGAGTGTTTGGTATTATGCCATGGTTTACTCTTGATGTGCATGTAGAGTTTGGCATGGTACTTGTTCTCTTGAGACTAGGATGTTTATATATGTTTTGGTGCATGTGATCTCCTAGGAGGAGATGGTTAGATCATGGATGTCATGCTTATGTTCCTGATTCATGATTGGAGCTTTGACATTGATCATGTGTAGTTCTCTTTGTATTGGGTACGTTGATAATTTGCTTGATTACTTCATGATGGTGTTATGTTGTATTTGGAGTTTGGCATGGATTGATTGGTTATAGGTACTCATGGATACTTGGAGACTTAGGTGATGGTTGTAGTTCTCTTGTTATTAGAGACACTTTCTTGAGATGGTTACTCTTTGGAGGTTTTAGCAGGAAGATCAGGGGCTTTCACCTGGATATGGATGTGAGTTCACTATAGACCGATACATGATGTTGTTCTTGGAGTGAGTCATGATGACTTTGTTATCTTGGAGGAGCATTCTCATTCCACACTCTTGGTCTACTTGGTAGTTTATGATTTGACAGGTATTTTCCCATTATATCTTTCAAATGTGTTATGTTTCATGTCTTGATTTCTCATGGGATTGAGTTGATTCATGGTGATTGATTATGGATACTCATTTGAGGATGGTTTAGCATGAGTTTATATGCCTTATTTTTGATAGATATGGAACTTTAGCTATGGTTATTTAGTTCTAGAGGATTTATTTTGAGGGATGTGATGGCATGGCTATCTCCTTATGCTTTTGAGTTTATGATATCATTTATTGATAAGGATTGTTAGGAGATGGTTTATGGGATGATTTCCAATTATGGGATGGTTACTATGAGTTTGATCTTCTTGATTAGAGAGGCTTACATCCATGTTGGCATTATTACATTGATTCATATGTAGTACTTGATCTATGAGATTGGGTGTTATGGATGTTGTTGATGCTTTTCATTTGGGGTTATTTAGAAGATCATACTTGACACGACAATACACTTTTGAGGTGTTGGTAGGAGGACACATTATCATTTATAGGTTTCTCTCTTCATGGTTCTTTCGTGAATGTTCATGGTTTGGGGAGGATGGTGGCAACATGTTGTGAGAGATTATGCAACTCTTTAGGTTGTATGTGTGGATCATTGATATTTTTCTTGGTACTTCATGCTTTGATTTACTTATCACACCTTGACATATAGTGTTAATTGGTAGACTTGATATGATTTGACACTACCTATGCAGTGGGAGTTCCTGGATATATATGTTCTTCATTGACAAGTTTTATACAGGGAGCTTGGTTGCAGTTTACAAGTTGCATATGTTTTTGGCATGAGTTTATTGATGTATTGATACCTTGGAGGTATGGATGGTTGGATGTATTAGCATGTGTTGTGGATGCTATTTCCAATCATGTGGGTTTTTTAGTTGATGATAGCCTGGTTAGAGCCTTTTTTATCACTTGGATTTGATGCTTGTGCTTGTGGATTGGTGGATCTTCACCTTGGCATGTTCCTTTTCTTCCATAGGTGGCATGTTGGAGGATGAGAGGAGTTCTTTCTTGAGATGGTAGTCACTTTGTTCTTATTGTAGGTATCTTGATGGAGCACAAGAGCATGTTACAGATTCACATGGTTTCATGGATGGCTCTGATGATGTATTTCATGTATTGACCCCTTATGCAATGCATACAATAAGTGGGAGAATGTTGGGATATGGTTTTGTACACCATTACATAAAATGATTTATTATAATTTTGTAATTAAATAATTATTTAGTTGTGATACACCTTGGTGGTGTTGTTAATCACATTAGGTAATTCATTGGGGGTCCACTTGATGTTGTATTGTAACATTGTATTATTTATTGTGTGGGAGACATGTGATAATAATTTTATATTGGGGAGATATTAAATAATGTAATGTATTAGTGTGGGCATCGATTTTGGTATCCAAGGGTTCTCTAATGCTTCTAGGGTTTTTCACCTAAAAGGAGAGAAATGGACCCAAAATGCATAATGTCTACACTCAAAATCAATGCAAGGATGCATGAAATATGCCTGAACACAACATCCTACTGAAAAAGAAAGGTGATTATTAATGCAAAACCTAAGATATGCAAGATGTTTGAAAACACAGTGATGTATGCAAAAACACCTAATAATGCAAGTAAACAATGACATAATTAAACAAGACTGGAGAGGTGCACCTAGAATCTGAAGTTTGATGTAGAGAAGCTCTGAATCTAGAGTTGATTGAAAATTGATTGGGACACTTATGCCAAGCCGGGGTGACTTAGTCCAGTCAGAGATTCGGCTGTAAACAAGAATCCCAAATGGGTATCCGTGAAATGCAAACCAATTTTAGGGCTTGAAATGTAATTTAATTCACCAATGATGGAGACTTGAAACCACCCGGAATATCACCAAATTCAGGTATTTTAATGTATGGTGAAGCTGGCTCACAATTTTCATGATGTGTGTCCGGGTTCAAAAAAACTACTAAAATGGGAATAAAAAAGGTCTCCAAGCTTCAATTAGGGCTTTGTTGACTTGAATTACTTCTGATGGATTGTTGAACACTCTTTTTTAACACCTTCTCTTTGAAAAAATTCAGATACAAAACTCTGCAAACACACATGTAGAGAGGGGAAAAAGGGTTAAGGGTTAGAGAATAGGGGTTTGCCTTGGTCAAACCCCGATTTGGTAATCAAACCCTATAAAATGAAATGAAATGGAAAGAGAATGATGAATAAATAACATGGAATTTCGCAAACTCACCAAACCTTTGATGTTTAAATATGAAGATATGCAATGAAGTGCTCCAATGGATGCTTGAGAGTTGCTTGATAATTGCTTGAATGATTAACTGAATGAATTAGGATGCTTGAAAATGAATGGGGATTAAAATGAGAGGAAAAACCATTTATTTATACTTGATTTTCCAACATTTCTTGAAAATAACACATCATAGGCTGAACTTAAGGTCAAAAGAATAAAATCCAGCCATAAAATTAAAATTATTTTGATTTTTGTGCCCAGTGGGGTTAAGTTGCCCTAGGTGGCGACTTGGTCCCACCAGGGTAATTTTACTGGGTGTTGGGGATTGAAGTGTATTTAATAAGGTTTAATAGGAATATTCTAAAAAATACACTTAAGTATGGTCAAAAAGTGCATTAAGGGGTCATTTAAACATAAGAAAGGGTTAAATTAGTGATGACAAGCCTAGGAAAGCATGAGAGTTTGTTACAAATCTTTACAACACTTTGAAATAAGACTTGGTAAGTAATAAAAAGGGGTTATTTAAGTGAATTATAATGAAATGGTCCTAAAAAAGTGTGAAAGTGGGTTACAACACTTCACAATACTTTTACAAGACATCCTAGAATTCTTAATGATTCATAAGGGTCCAAGACCTAATGTGAATGTGTTGACCACATTACAACATTAAATCTAGGAAAAATCAAGCCAAAGTCCATTTGATAGGGACAGGGTTGGATTGAATCAATCACTAACTCAATGCTCCAGGTCTCACCTTTGATAACCCCTTTTTGTAATTCTCTGCACCACACTACCTATAGGTCCCCAATGTTGACTAGGCACCCCTGGTACTTTTGGCCAACCCTGCTATCATTTTCAAGTGCACTACTAAGCAAAACTTGGTGCTCTTCCTCTCTCACTCTCCCTAGCCCTTAATCCTTTTAAAGACTAGTTAACTTCCAATGCTTCCTAACTTGTTTGCAGGGGTGCACATAGGCTTACATGACTTCAAACTATCTAGGAAAGGTTCTTGTTCAACCTCCATTCATCACTTCTCCATCGCTATCACAAAACCCTAGTCTAGGGTTTGGGAAGGGCTGCTAGGCTTGAGCCCCTTTTAGGCCTCCTCACTCAGGTAAACTGGTTAGAACTTCTCTCCTTTATGAGATTGTGCCAAACTTTCTTCTGACACCCTCGCTCAATTTCCAAGCTCTAAAAGATTTTTAGGGTTTGGGACCCTCTATGCCCGTACACAGGTACAACTTAGATTTTGCAAGAAACTAGGGTTTTTTTTAGACCATTTCTTGGTCTGTTTTGCTTCTTTTGATTCTCAAAATGATCAGTCAAGAACTCTGCCTTCCTACCAACCTTTATGAAGACTCCTGCAACCACTACACACTTTGCATTATAAAAGATTCATCACCCCTGCCACGTTAGGACTGTGAGTTTCACTGTCTTCCCAAGCCGGGTATCAACAAACTCGCCTAGGGAAAGACTTTGATCATGATTCCAGAACTCCTAATGACATCTACCACTAAGATATGTATAGAGATGGAGCCTGACCACATTCCCAACAAGTCCATACTTCCTGGTATGGAGGGAATGCAGCCTAGAACTCCATTTTTACACAGTTCCAGTCAAAACAACAATAAGGAGAAAACAAAGAATTTACAAGAATGGAAAGCAACGATGAACTAGCTATCTAAAGTGCCACAAGAATGCTTCAAAAGACTTCTCTACATGCTAAAGAAACCAACAAAATTCCTTGTTCAATTCATCTATTTGCTGTCATGCAAACAAGAACAGAAAAATAGATTTTCCACAACAAAATCACTGTTTCTTTGTTATTCTCATGAAAACTGCAAACGTTCCAAATCTTCCAACCTTCTTCAAAGGTCGAGATCTCCCTTTTAAAATGCTTGGAAATAGTTAGGTTTCCTTTTTCGAGCCTAGGAACGTCCAAAAGAAAGGTGTTGCAAAACACAGTGTGTTTTGCCACCTTGGTCTATTGCATAGAAAGTAACCAAACATAGGCTTCCCAAAACTTATTCAACTACACCACTTCTAACCTAAAAAAAAATGTCCTCAACCACAAATAATATGGTCCACAAGACCTTACAAAACACAACAAAATGAACTTTAACCAAAACTTCAAATAAGCTTGCACTTTGCCAGGTGCTCCTGCATCATTCTCCCCCTCTCTGCCCAAACAACTAAGGAGAGGAAGGAGAGACCAATGTCAGGTCAATGTCAAGTTTCTTGAACTGATCTTCCTGTATCCAAGTGGCTTCTGATTCTAGCTTGTTCTTCCACTTGATAAGGTGCTCCATGTACACCTTATGTCTTGTAGCTTTCTGCACTCTTGACTGCAAGACCTTCTCTCATCGGTTTATCTTGGTGTGGTGCCAGCGACATCATATCCTTGAAGACTTTCTTTGTTGTTTTGATCCTACCACTTGGATCGACCTTGTACTCTGATTAAATCAACGCAATTGCAGACCTTCCTTGACAAATCAACATTCTCAAATTTTGAGTTACTGCTGTAAATCGCTTTTCTTTAACTGTCATGAATCTCCTTCTATGTATCCTGGCGGAAGTCTCTCTCGTGATGTCCACTCCTAAGCTCCGTTGATCCTAAATCTCCTGAAGTTCACAAATTCCTCTTGGGTGCATTCCATACACAACCTCAAAAGGACTTTTCCCTGTAGTTCTATTGACACTGTCATTATAGGCATATTCAACTTGGGAGATCACCATATCCCATGTTTGTCCATATTCTTTAGTCAAGCACCTCGAATTACTGGAGAATCATAACCAATTCTATTTGACTATCAGTCTGAGGATGGTAAGTTGATCCAAAAAGATGTACTGTAAATCTAATCTCGCCTCCATAGAGTCTTCAAAAGTGACTCATGAACTTCACACTGGCCGTAAACAATACTTAGAGGCAAGCCATGGATCCTTACAACCTACTTGAAGAAAAGGTGTGCTATGTAACTAGCATCATGAGTAGTTTTGCAGGGAATAAAATGGCTCATCTTACTAAATTTGTCTACCACAACATACACACTATCAAAACTAGTCTTGGTCTTAGGAAGACCTACCACAAAATCCATGCTCACACACTCCCATGGTCTGTTAGGAATTGGTAGGGGTTGATACAAACCAACATTGCTAGCTCCTCCCTTAGCTTTCATGCATACAACACACTATTCCACATATTTTCTGACATCTCTTTGTTAACTTGTGCCGCATTAGAACTTCGGAACCAGCCTTCTAAAGTTTTATTATCGTACTCTCAAAATGCCCAATTAAGATCGCCATTATGCTTTCTTGAACTTATTCTCATTGGTCCTCTCTTAAACACACCACTTTGCCTTTAAATAACCATCCATTTTGGTGTATACTCAAAGATATTGACTAGTGAAATGATTCTCAAAATCGAGCATACCTTTTGTGCCTCTCGAAGTCTTCATCTTCACCATAGAGGTCTTTGAAACTTTAATCCAAATGCTCTCTCACCAGATTTCCTGTAATCAAGCCAACATTCTCCCCGCTTAATGCATCCGCCACCTTATCATTTGTCCCTTCTTTTGTGCTTGATGGTAAAGTGAAAGCTTGATGTATTCCATCCATTTCAAGTGCTCATTACTTCTAGCTTCTCTTGGGTGTTGATGTAACTAAGTGCCCGGGTTATCAAGTGAAGACTACATCCTTGGTACAAATAGCCTCACTTCCTAAGTGGATTGTAATTAAAACATACCTTAGGATCATAGAGTACTTTTGCTTAGTTTTATTGAGTTTACTTGTGTTAGCTATACAGCTCTTGGCTCTTTTGACTTCATTTCATTTTCTACTGCGAGATGATTATGATTTCTATTATCCTGTCAAAACCAGGCAAACAAATAGAATAGGTTGAGCTACCTCTTGTTTCCCAGCTTTTCTCAAAACCCTTTATTAGCCTCGAACCATTTTAAACTTTGCTCTTTTAGATCTACCTTTGAGGTATCTAGAACCTGTGCACATATATGCTACTAAAATTCCTTATGAAATTTTCTACAAAACCAGCCAAACCATAAAACTCCTACTTCCTGCTGTTTTGCTGGTAGGTGTTTAGGACGGCTTCCTTTTAATCTTGCTTGGATCCATCTTCAACGCCTTTGGGATAATACAGCCTAGATACGCAAGCCTTTGCCAAGAACTCCTTACACTTCTGCTGTTAATTGCCAACTGCTCTTTGTGCAATCTTTTAAGAACCATTTCCACATGCTTGAGGTGTTCTTCTGCTGTCTTACTGAAAATTAGTAAGTCATCAAGATATACTACTACAAAGATCCCTGTGAAATCCTTAAGCACCTCATTCATTAGTCTCATGAACGTGCTAGGGTCATTTGAGAGGCAAATGGCATCACTTTCCACTCATATAAGCCATCATTTGTTTTAAAAGTTGTCTTCCACTCATCACCTTCCTTAATTCTAATCTGATGGTAGCCACTCTTGAGGTCCAACTTAGTGAAATATTGTGCTCCTCCAAGGCAATCCATTAAATCTTCAATTCTAGGTATTGGGAATCTATATCTGATTGTAATCCTATTGATTGCTCTAGAATCAGTACAAAGTCTCCACTTACCTCCTTTCTTTGTTGCTAAGACCATCGGGACTGCACATGGGCTGATGCTCTTTTGAATCAGACCTTGACTCAACAATTCTTCCACTTACCTAGCCACCTCTAGGTCCTGCTCAGGAGTAAGTTTGTATGCTACTTTGTTAGGTAATGAGGCTCCAGGTATGAAGTCAATTTGATGACTTATTGCTCTCTTTGGTGGTAGAGTTGCAGGTGTACCATCACTGACTATACTCTTGTACTTATCAAGCAACCTTTGGACTGCTTCTGGTAAGACTATCCTTTCAGCCTTTTCTTCCTCTTTGGACTGCATCATGACCACATATCCTTCATTCCCTTGGTGTAGGTCCTTAAGGAACTCCTTGCCACTACTCAACATGATGTTAGGTACCTTTGACTATCCTTCATCTTCCTCTGTCAATGACTGCAGCTTGAAGGTTCTTCCATCCTTCTTGAATGAGATGGTGTTCTCTTTCCCATCATACGTGGCACTTCTGTCATACTGCCATGGTATTCCCAATAGTAGATGACATGCATCCATGGGCAATACATCACAAACCAGCTTGTCTTTGTAGCCTCCAATTGAAAATTCCTAACGGACTGCTTTATTAACTACAAAACACTGCCTCTTTATTCAAATGGCATGTGACCTTGTAAGGGTTATTGTGTGGTACCTTCTCCAATTTTAGCTTAGTTACTACCTCCTCCTCTAAGATGATATTGTCTCTGAACCAAAATCTACAATGACTTTGCACACTTTTCCAAGTATCTTGCACCTTACTCTAAAAAAAAGAGCTCTTCTTTTGCTTAGGTTCCTTTGACTGGCCGCTGATCGTAACTCGCTAGCACCTGATTCTCTCCTACTGTGACTCTTATATGATTGATTTCGTGATGTTTTCAGGACTCATGAACCTCTTGTGCATAGGCTAATTTCTTTTCATTTCTAGAAGTGATGCTTTCCGCACCTATGTCGGATGACCCGCTTGATTGCAATGGTAACACTTCATGTTTCTGTGTAAAGTAAGCACTACTCCTACCTCGCCCTTCTTTCCCTCCTCGCTTTGAACCTCCCTGAGGTCCTCTCTTCCTCTATTAAACTCTACTCTGTATATTTTTTCACCTCCATGCTCAAGAGTTTAGATTCTCCTGATTTCCTTTTGGTCACTACCTCTTACCTTGGTAACCACACCACGCCATCCTCTTTGATCTCTCGCCTTTGCCTCTACCCTAAAAAAGACTGATCATGCTTCCTCTTATTCCTTTCCTCAATCTTGATAGCCAACTGATAACATTGGTGGACTGTCTTGGGACTTAGCAAAGCCATCTCTTCCTGAATGTTCCACTTCAAGCCATTGAGGTACCTAGCCACTTTTAGGCTCTCATCCTCTGTTACATTAGATCTCAAGCAAAGCTTTTGAAATTCTTCAGTATAAGTGTTTACATCCTGGTCTTTTTGCCTTAGACTTTGCCTCTTCTTGTGAAGTTGGATCTCATAATCATCTGGCATATAGGCTTCCTTTACCTTAGCAACCATTCCTTTCCAAGTTGATATGGGTTGTTTGCCTTCTTTCTCCCTCTCAGTTTGAACAAACTTCCACCATGTCAAGGCTTATCCTCTCAACCTTGATTTAGCAACTTTCACCTTCTGTGCTTTAGTGACTCCATCACACTCAAAGTGATTTTCCATGCCTTCTATCCAATCCATGACTAGGTATGCTTCCATCTTTCCACTAAAAAGTGGTATACCTTCAAGTGCTTTTCCACTCAAGGCTTTCAATGCCTTCAAGAAAGGATCCTCCTTCAAAACAGGGTCAGGTTCAGGGGTCTTATCTTCCTCTGCAACCTCTTCTTCTTTTGGTATTCTTCCCTCAAACTGTGCACTCCTTATTGCTGCCTCAAGTTGGGCTATTCTTTCCCTCAACAATTTATTGTCTTCTTCCTGCTCTTCAACCATCTTGGCCAATTGTGCATTTGTCACCATGACGGTAGTATCACTTGACTCAACCTCAGACATAAAAGATGCTTCCCAAATCTTTAACCAACTTTGATACCAATCTGATAGGGACAGGGTTGGATTGAATCAATCACTGACTCAATGCTCCGGGTCACACCTTTGATAACCCCTTGGTGTCACTCTCTCCACTACACTACCTATAGGTCCCCAATGTTGACTAGGCACCCCTGGTACTTCTGGCCAACCCTGCTATCATTCCAAATGCATTACCAAGCCAAACTTGGTGCTCTTCCTCTCTCACTCTCCCTAGCCCTTAATCCTTTTAAAGACTAGTTAACCTCTAATGCCTCCTAACTTGTTTGCAGGGGTGTGCATAGGCTTCCATGGCTTCAAAACTATCTAGGAAAGGTTCTTGTTCAACCTCCATTCACTACTTCTCCATCATTGTCACAAAACCCTAGTCTAGGGTTTGAGAAGGCTACTAGGCTTGAGCCCCTTTTAGGTCTCCTCACTCAGGTAAACTGGTTAGAACTTCTCTCGTTTATGAGATTGTGCCAAACTTTCTTCTGACACCCTGGCTCAATTTCCAAGCTCTAAAATATTTTTAGGGTTTGGGACCCTCTCTGCCCGTACACAGGTACAACTCAGATTTTGCAAGAAACTAAGGTTTTTTTAGACCATTTCTTGGTCTGTTTTGCTTCTTTTGATCCTCAAAATGATCAGTCAAGAACTCTGCCTTCTTGCCAACCTTTATGAAGACTCCTGCAACCACTACACACTTTGCATTATAAAAGATTCATCACCCCTGCCACGTTAGGACTGTGAGTTTCACTGTCTTCCCAAGCTGGGTATCAACAAACTCGCCTAGGGAAAGACTTTGATCATGATTCCAGAACTCCTAATGACATCTACCACTAAGATATGTACAGAGATGGAGCCTAACCACGTTCCCAACAAGTCCATACTTCCTGGTACGGAGGGAATGCAGCCTAGAACTCCATTTTTACACAGTTCCAGTCAAAACAACAATAAGGAGAAAACAAAGAATTTACAAGAATGGAAAGCAACGATGAACTAGCTATCTAAAGTGCCACAAGAATGCTTCAAAAGACTTCTCTACATGCTAAAGAAACCAACAAAATTCCTTGTTCAATTCATCTATCTGCTGTCATGCAAACAAGAACAGAAAAATAGATTTTCCACAACAAAATCACTGTTTCTTTGTTATTCTCATGAAAACTGCAAACGTTCCAAATCTTCCAACCTTCTTCAAAGGTCGAGATCTCCCTTTTAAAATGCTTGGAAATAGTTAGGTTTCCTTTTTCGAGCCTAGGAACGTCCAAAAGAAAGGTGTTGCAAAACACAGTGTGTTTTGCCACCTTGGTCTATTGCATAGAAAGTAACCAAACATAGGCTTCCCAAAACTTATTCAACTACACCACTTCTAACCTAAAAAAAAATGTCCTCAACCACAAATAATATGGTCCACAAGACCTTACAAAACACAACAAAATGAACTTTAACCAAAACTTCAAATAAGCTTGCACTTTGCCAGGTGCTCCCGCATCATCATTAGAGACTCAAGTGAGTGTAAAACTGTCCAACTATACATTTTTTGGTGACACAATTAGTACTCAATATTAAATAAGGGGTTAGTGGTTTTGTATTCACCTGGTTTTGTGGTAAATGGTTTTACCTTCCCACTAGTTGTATTTTGTGTGAGTTTTTGTCTATAAAAGCAAACACATATGTAGTAGTTTAGGTTGGCTGAGTGGTTTGGATATCATTATTGAGTCTTCTTGAGAGTGCATTTTTGAAACATGGCATGGGATGTGTGATTCATACTTGGACACATGAGAATGCATTGGAGGAATTGATGCTTCAGAAGTGTTCATTGCAACTCTTGTATTTGCTTCATGGCTGATTAATATGATGGAGTATGGATGCTTTTGGAGGTTGGGTTTTTTCCTCTTGAGGGTTTTCCCAAGGTATATCTTGTGTCATCTTTGATGGGTATGTTGTCTATTCTCTTGCATGTGGATTCTTAGCACTTATTTGCATTGTTATCTCTTTTGGGTTATATGGAAATTGTCATATAATGGTTGCAAGTTTCCTTACAACATTGACAACTCATCTTTGGTATGGAAATTTTGAAATTGTTAATTGATTCTTTCAAAGAGTATGCTAGTGGTCTTAAATGATAAATTGAAAATGAGGTTGAAAATAAGATAAGTGATAAAAAGATGATGGAAATAACTGAGAAGTGTGCCCTTGCACGCAATAAGTTTCAAGAAAACCTCAAGGGTGCACAAGATTGAGTGAATGAAGTGAATTCCCTATTCCGGTTTTGTATGAAGTGGCTCAGAGCCATAATTATCATCAAAGATGAAATGGACTCAATTGAGTCCTAGACAGACATAGCTTCTAGTGTATATGATCCTATACAAGACCTCGATGGAAGCATGAGATCAACTATTGAGGACTTGCATGAGAAATACTTCTAACTGCAAGGACAAAAAGAGAAGATAATTATGTAGTTTTGGAACATTAGGGACTTGGTGAACTCAAAGTTCACATCAATTACCAGTGCCCTACAGAGTGTTGAGAAGGCTACCGAGATCAATCTGGTACCCAACACTCCGAAAGAAGGAGAAAACTGCCTAATGGAGTTGGAGATCCAATGTAGGATGCTTGGCATAGCCAAGAAGATCTAGGAAGAGGGAAAACAGGTTTAGCAAGCCCATGTTGAGAAGCTCAAAGAGTCAACCCCCTCCAGTTCACAATATTTCTACTTTTTTATGCATTTTCAGTTTATTGTTCATACTTCAATGTATTTATGCAAACAATATACAAAATTTTTTGGTACAAGTTTTTGATATGGTTTGGTGCATAACATTCTTAGGGGGATTTAATTAAATTTCCAGTTTATATATATGGATATACTTGTCAGGGGGAGATTCGGTGTAAATGAAGAATTGGTACATATGCCCTTTGCCCTTGATGTCAAAGGGGGGAGTAATTTTGGAGATGATTTTGGCATGTTGCCATCAATGACAAATGGGGACATTATTGGAAGAATGAGGAGATGTCATCGATGCATATGTTGGGAACATGAGCATGTGGAATGAGGCATAGGTACATACTATTATGCATTGCAATGTTGTAATTGATGTCAACATTGTACCTAGTAAGAAGATTGTTGTGTAGATCAAATCGGGTGGCTCAAACATGTTTTGTGATGTTTGTGTAAGGAAATTTTGCAAGAAGTTTTGATTTGGTGAAGACAATTGTGATAGAAATTGACTAAGTATTAATATTAGTGATTTTGTGTTCAAAGTATCTAATTTTTGGGTCTACATTGGTCCATTGTTGAAGATTTTGCTCTGTGGTTCTAGCATAACATTTTTGGTTGGTAGAAGTATCTAATTCCAAAGTTTCATCTCATTTTGGCTCTTGGTGTGAAAGTTATGAGTAACATAAGTTCGAATAGATAGTTATAAGTGTTTTCCAATTTTGTGCATATGATTTGGAGAATCTGCAATTCTCTATGGATTGGATTTTGTCTTTGCGGAGTTGTGGGGTTGTTGATAGGTGTCAGATGAGTATGCACTCCAATTGGCATGGTGTTTGGAGTTTTGCGTGTCTGAATGTGGATGTACAATTGATGAATTTTGAAATCAGGTCTTCTACAATGCCCACCTAATAGGTTTAAAGGTATGCAAAACTTAAATAAGAATTGCGTAGTTATGTGGGAGCTATTTCAGGTCCATGCCGACCTAATTGATATATTACAAGCCTTGGTTTATGGCATGAAGGTGAAAGATTTTTAATTTGAGACAACAAGTCATATTTTATATATTTTGAATGGTACACCTAATTAGGTCAACCTAATTGATATTATAAGTAAAGTGGATATATAAGTCAAATATTTTTTAGTAATTTGATGATGATGAAGTGTGATATAAGTTAGTGCAAGTGAATTATGTGAATGCAGAGCATATCAGAGTGTTGATTTAGATCAGTATGAAGAGTTTTGAGTCTGTATTTTGAGCTTCATTGGAACTGTATTTCTTGCATATGATAGATGCAATTGTAACAGTTCAAATTTGGCTGTGAGACACAAACTCTTATTTCTTTTTAGGTAGTGAGTCCAATTGGACAGTGAGTCCACTTGCAGTGAGTGTTGTATGTTGTGGTGTGTTGCTGCTATGTGATTGTCATTGATTTCAACACTATTAGCATTGTTGCATTATAAGTTGTATATGTCGAGGATATTGAGAAAATTGTAATAAGAAGTGTTGCAGGTTGTTAGTGGTGAAGCGAAGTTCTTTCTGTCGGTGTGTTCAGTACGTTGTTGTTCTGAGGTTATGGACTAATGGGTTCCTTGCTGAGTGATGAGCCTAGTTTTTGGTCTAGTTTTGGGTAGAACTATAGTCTATTTGCTGGTTGATGTCATGAACTTTGATGATTAAATGTTGGTATTTTCATAATGTTTCCCTCAAACCATTGACATTTGACATTATCCTATCTCTACATGCTTTAATGACATTTGGCATATTATGTGGGTTAACTATATTGATTTTGCATGTGATTAATGAATGATTCTTAGAGTGGTTATAAATGTGCAGTTATTATGCGTATTGACCTTGCCATACAGATTTAATATGCCAAGTTGAGGAAGACACTACCAACTAGTCATGCACCATAACGTACAGCTGAGGAATCGCTCCAAGTCAAAGGTAGCTGATAGCAAAAGATTCTTCATGCAACTGAATGCAACCATCTTGTAGTGGACCTTAAATGATTGAGCATGCATGGACATTACTGTTGTGTTGGCTCTGTGTCTGGACTTGCATGTCTGACCAAATTCCATGCATGTGTAACCTCCATCGCTCCACTTTCCCCTGTTTTCCCTAAATGACATCCTCCCAGTCGTGGAGTTGACTTCCTTTATTTAGTTGTAGTATAAATAATGATTTGTTGCTCCTTCTTTAGAAAGTTTTACGATTTGATATTGTACTCTCATTCTCCAGTTTCAGTGATACAAATACATTACTCTCTTGTATGCATGATTTACAGTGAATAAAATAAAGTTCTAAGTTCAAGCACTTGAGTTCTTATTAGTTTAGAGGATACTTATCCAAGGGGGCCCACTTGGTGAGTAATTCGTCTTATTAGTTTAGCATTAGTTTAGTATTACTTGTTGTTTAGTACTTAGTTAGAAATTTGGCATTGATTGTTCCTGCAACCACTAGAATTCCATTATGTGACTATTCCTGCAGCCAAAGCAGACAAAGTAGTTTCCTATTTGTTGCTCAAATCTTTATTCCTATTATGCATTTCAGCTCAACATAGTTGTTGATTGATATTCAACATTTGTTTCATTCTTTTTCAAGCAATTTACTTCCAGTATTGTGTGCTTCTTAGCTATAGAATAGAAATGGCTACTTAAGAGTTCCTAGTGCACATATTGTGTTGGCCCATTTGAAATTCACGTCCCTGGGTTGACAAGTTAAATGCACCTTCATGATGATTGAGATAGCTATTCAGGTTAGATATTCAATATCTTAGTCATGGTTGTAAAGGCTAAGTTATTAAAATCATTGTAGGAGGCCAACATTTTTGGTGCCATTGCTAGGGATGGTGTCAAGCTAGGGAATCTTTTGGAGTCATTGGTAGTTTTTTTTGTTGTGGTGTTTCTGGAAGTTGTTCTTAGTATGTCCTCATTTAGGAAGTAATGAACCCCCCCTATTCTTTACCAATTTTTTGTGTGAGCTAACTGATAGTGAGTGATACCACATGCATAGAGGAAGGAGAAGGGATGCTTATGGGATATTCCTTCCTAACAATCCTAATCCACTCTGGCTAGTTGAATATTAGAACCTCCCAAAAGAAGAAGAACATCCACGACCCTTTGATGATGCATATCTTGATCTGACTAATTCTGAAGTCT
>VDFB02226118.1:0-17446 GCA_007258455.2 Sequoia sempervirens | reverse complement strand
AGAGAGAGGGAGGGAGTGGAAGAGAGATAGAGGGAGGGGGGGTTAAGGGTAGAGGGTAGATGGTTTAAGGGTTTAAGGTTTAAGGGTTAAGGGTTTAGGGTTTCAGGTTAAGGGTAGAGGGAAGTGTTTGTTTTGTTTTACAATGTAACCAGGTTGGTCTTCTAATCTACCTATGAAATTTCCAATCCCAATCAAGGGCAGCTCGAAGGACCTGGACCAATTGATGAGGACTTTAAAAAAGCCTCCTACACTTCAGGCTCTACAAGACCCGAGAGGGTGATCCCTTAATGTGTTTACAACCTCTACACCAATATCATAAACAACATTAACAATAAAAAATAATCTCATTTAATAGATCAACATAATAGGATAATATCAAATAGAATTAGCTATTCATCGACATTATCAGCTATTTGGAGCATGAGATAACTACAACATAATCCCAAGATAAAATAGGTCATTGATTTGTAATTTTTAGCAAGCTCTAGGTAAAGACAAACAAATATTGAATCATAAAACTTAGATTAGTCCCATATATCCATTGTGGGAGTCAAATTCATAAGTATTCAAGGGTTTATGACATATTTAACACATAACATAAACGATCCATAATAACATTGCATTGCAATCTCATCAATATGTATTCTAACACAATACTACTTATCAAATCCTTATATAGAACATATCCGCCGATAATCCCATTTAAGCATTTTAATTAATCCCTTGAATTAAAGCTAAAATAAGGATCATGCATACCATAACAGTGAGATGAATGAAACAACCCTTAGTTATCTTATTCAAAATTTAGATATGCATGTACATTGGAGATACATGAGTTTGAATTTATCATTTCAACTAAAATGCTAGTACTGTTATACAATATTAAATCCTCATGAATTCAAAACCTATTATAGAATGACTCAGAACCTAAATTGTATTTTCTAAAACCATTGAACTTTACAATTTTCTTTGCAACTTCACCTAGACTCGACCCAAAATTATCTAACTTGCTAACCCATACTTCTGGCCTTAAAATCCTTCTTATAGAAAATGAAGGAGCAAACAAGCATCAGGCCAGAAAGTACACATGTCACCAGCCAATTGAAATACCTGGTGACATTCCAAAAAACGTTACAACAGCAATCATCTTGAAGAATATTCATGTTCATCATGCTAGCTGAGAAAAGTTGATGCAACAAAAAAAGCCATAACAATCCCATGCCAAGACTGCCACCAAAGGAAAACTGGAAACCATTGTAACTATAACAACTTATTTGCTAACTGTTAGCAGCCCACTTCTTTTATTCTTCCTCAGTTAAATATTTAGTTACCCATTTCTGATATTCTTCATCAGTCAGCTAGTCAAAATTAATTATCTCATTTACCTTAGCATTATAAGGTGTATATTTAACCGCTACCTGATTTGCATCTCTTTCAAATGATTCCAAAAATGAGTTGGTGCTAATGATTTTATCCATACAGGTCACCAACAAATCATAATCTAAGTCATCACAAATTAATTTAATTTGGTCGTTGATGACCTCATTTGTCTGATCTTGCCACTGTTGAAGTGACCTGATATTCCCCTGCTCATGAATTATATCAGGTAACAATGTGTTACCCCAATCATCAAAATTATTCACCAATTCCCTGATCCTCCTACTCAAGTCATCTGGTAAGGTCTAAAAACCTTGCAATGATTTTACTAACACATGAGTAGGCTTTAATGATTGGGACCTATTATTTGTATCAAACCTTGAGGCTATATAGATTATACCGAAATCACTGGCCCTGGGGATCCAATTTTGAATTAGTGGTATCACTACCTCCTGGTCCCTATCTATATTCTTTATTGCATCAAATAATAAAGAATATAAAGAATGTATAGATGATAATCTATTATCAACCTTTTCATTTAAGTGCCTCAAGACAACAGTGACAATCTCCTTTTGCTTTGAAAGAGATCCCTCCTCACTTACCTTTAATGATTCTTGTAATTCTTTAATTTTCTGCATGAGCTGCTTCTTTGTAGGATCGACAAAGCACTCTATTTCTTCATCAGTTTGTTCTAAAGGAGGGGTGAGGGAAGGATTCTGACTAGGAGGCCCTGGTGTGGAAAAAATTGGAGAAGCAGGAGGCACTGACCCTGATGTGGAAGGTAATGAACTAATTCCTGGAGCATTTGATGTCTCCCCAATCTGTCTATACCTTAACCTATCCACCTCGGTCTACAACTCAACATTCTTTTGTTGCATTTTGTTGTATTCCTCAATCAAAAGGTTATACTTCTCCATCAGGCTCTTCTTTTTAGCCTCTTCTCTTTCAACAATCTTTTGGGCCAATTTGGCCACATTCACATTTAGATTAGTGGCATCAATGGTTGAGGTCTCTGGAGCTCTTTTTATTATTAACCCTCCTCTAAAATTTGGGTTAATATCTATAACATCTGGTTTTCTCCCTTGTGGGGCCAATTCCCAAATTGCCAAAGTCTCATACTCTTCACTAAAGGTAGAGTCTTGCAGTGCTACCTTGACCTCTTCTTTAGAGTCTTGCAAGGGATGCTTGGACTTTAGAATAGCATTAAATGCTACAACATCTACAATGTCCCATTTAGGAAGAATCAATACACCATCTTGAGTCACCAGTTTTATTCCTTCCTCAGGAGTAATTTTCTTGAATTCTTCCTTTAATTCAGCTTTCACTTCCTCATCATTCTCCTGGTCTGAACTGTCAGGTCTCAACTCTCTCATCTTTTTACATTTATTTTGATATTCCTCAAATTTCATCCTCCATACCAATTGTAAGAAGACAAGAGTTTTTATAAATGCATCATCATGAAGAAATTCCTTACATGCCTCCATTCTTGCATCTTGTACACATTTTCCTTACATATCCAAATCAGATAAAAATAATTCAGCTGAACTAGAAGGGGAAGGCATACCAATCTACATATCTTGATCAGTAAAAACAATCTCATCCATCACATCCTTCGGTGGTTGATCATTCCTTTTCCTCTAATGGCTTGGTTCAGATGGTGGTGATGAAGGATTATCTTCTGGTGATGATTCCAGATCAATAATCTTAACTACCCCAAGTGTTTTGAGCTTTGGACCTGGCTGTGTAGGAAATTTTATTATTTGTTTACCTTTTTTGTCCACTTCTTCATCACTGTTGTCATCCTTTTTCCTCCTATAAATGGGCCACCTTTCTATAGGCTAGTATGTTGGCCTTTTTTCCATTGGTCTGGCACCTTGTTCCTACACACCCTAACTCAATTCCAAATTTATCTTCTTGGTCCTCAAGGTGCCCATAATTTCTTTAAAGTTCCCCATCAGAAAATCAATTTTCTTATGATGTGGACTAAACTCCAACAATGGATCATACTTTGGATCCATTTTGTGCACAATATCTAATAGATTATCATAAGCTATCCATTTCTCCATGTTCAACTCCTACCTATTTAGATCAAATTCATTTCTAATTTGGTCCTCAGGAAAGTTGAACTCATGCACAAACTTGCCACCCTTTATTCTCTGTTTGAAAAGAGAAAAGAAGCCCTCAAGATCATGTTGCCTATATGTACCACACCTTAAGTGGTAATCATCAAACAATTTTCCAAAGTGTACCCATCCTCCCTTTGAAAATACAAAATCAGATACCGCTGTATAATTTGGGAAAAAGGTTCCCTTACCCCTCCCAGTGAGGTTATCCTCATGGATACAACCTATTTTCCACATAACCTCTGCAAATCCCACTCTTGGTGGCACATTGTATGGTATTATATGGGGGGTTCCTTAAAAACTGTATACCCTCAAAATAGTGCTAATTGAGAATGGAATAATGTCACCCCAGTTATGGTAGACTTTTAATTCTAGCCTCCTCCCCTTTGGTCTGAGGAAATCATGCAATTCCTCAGGGATCCTGGGTACATTCACCATTAGTCTGGCCCTCAATTTGGAAGCAAAGCAATTATCAAATTGAACATAACTGGTGCCTTCTTTATTACACGATAAGTCTGCAGTCCATATCTGTACGGGAAGTCTTTCTCCATCAACAAATTGCCTTAATTATGGATCTTCTCAGAAAAGAAGTCAGCATTCTTACACAAGAACATATGCACCAACATAGAATACCAAAAGAATTGAGTGCCTCTATCATTCTGCTGCAACTTCGACAACCCTTCATGTATCCTTTTAGCCAAGAAGAAGGAAAAATCATATGTCATAGAGAAATTGGGGTGTTGTATTTGCACCCCCATGAACATGTAGGCAATGGGCATCACTGTGCTAGGATTGAAACCTAAAATATGGCACAATGAATAAAAAGTGGCCAAGAAATGATTTGCAAAGCAATTTACTCTGAATGGTTCTTGGTCACTAGGGCTAATATGAAATCTGAACCCGTTGCCCTAGCCAGACAAGGTGGAAGCAACTTATCTCTGAAAAGAGACTTTAATTTTCCATATTCCTACTTCATTTCCTCAAGATTGATAGGAACCAAGTATACACTTGGCTCACTCAAATCAAAAACTTGTTGGACCTCTTCTCTGTTAATGCTCAACAGAACCCTTCCATCATTATCCCTGATTACCCATGTAACAAGGTCATATCTCGCAGCCATAGCCCTAAGAAAATCTATATCAGCGAACACATTTGGCACAAACAACTTCCCCATATCATACATCCAACCATTTGAGAAGGGGTGAATCATATTTCTTCGTCCATACCACAGTTTAAACATCTCCAAACCTGTAAGAGGAACCCTAGCATTGACTATATTTGAACAATTATATACCAATCCCTCCCCTAGGATTTTTCCTCGCATCAGAACCAACCCCTTCTTCCTATCATTTTTTGACAATGGTAATTGATCCAAGAAATCATCATATAAGTTCCTACTCAAATAATCAATTTGGCCAGCAGTACTGTCACAATAGTGGTTTACAATTCCTGAGAGGAACAAATTTTAGCTGTAATCACATATTTTTAGAAAATATAATGATTTAATCCTTAAAAAGTTCCATTTTAAGGATTCCAATTGAAGAGGGTTTGATCAAATCACCTTAGATCAAACCCCCTTGGATAGAACCTCGCTAGTTTTAAACCATACCTATAAATGTGTCTCCTTTACACCTATCAAAATGCTGATAAAAAATCACTTTGATTTAGCTTTGGGGATCAAATGAATTCATTTAAAAATTTATTTTAAATGATTATGGTATTCCCTAACAAGCTTGCTATCTAATGAATATATAATTTTAATATGTTTTGGTTTTCCTTTGTTATGTATTTGTTTTTAAGTTTTATTAAACATAGGTTTTTCATTGAAAAAATAAATTTCTTTGTTCTTCACATGTGGAAAAATAGAAAGATTATTAAAAAAAAAAATTGAAAAATATGAGTGCACTAGATATTGGAAGTCCCTTGATCCAACAAAAATTAAATTAAATTTTGACATATACAAAAAATTCTACGCCATATAACTACCGCACCGTGGTCCTAATTCGTAATTGTTTGACTTTGAACTTGATTAAGGAAAAAATATTCAATAAAAATAATCTAACAAAGTGGAAGTACCTTAGATATCAGAGTTACAAATCTAAATTCTTTGAGCACCTTAGAATTTTTATCCTTCATGGAAAGTTTACAATATTAGCCACTTTTAAAAATGTTGTTTTCTGGAAAAATCAATTTTCGTGGAGATGGAAAAAGAAGTACAATTTGATTCCAAAAATTTTGAAAAAAATATTTTTAGAATCTACAAACAAAATTTGATGAGACTCTAGTTTGCACCATCTTCAAATTCCTCACGGTTTAGCCACTATAGGTGCCCGAATGTGGAGATTTAGTTAAAAATAATAATTTCAATGTCCAGTTTGGCCAAAAATTGTAAACCACTATTATGGGATCACCCCCAGAGTGTTCCTTTGGAGGTGCCATCTTGGATAAACTAGGGCTTACTTACTATTTCACACTTCAAATAATTAGGACTAACCAAAAAATGAAATTATAGAATAAAACTTTGCAATTCCCCACAATTCAATCAACCTACAACCCTAAAACATTTATCAACAAGCCCAATAACAAGCATACAGTAAACAATTTTTCAAATTCAAGTGTAGAATAACCAAGTGACACAAAAATTAACTCACAAATTTTGTGTTTGCAGAAATCCCAATTCTTCGCTGTAGAAACTCGCAACTTCGCTTTTGGCTCTAAGACTGCTTTGCAAAATACTTGAATGCTTTGTGATACAATAAAAGCTGGAGAATTTTTTTTATTTCAATCAAATCATGCTAGCAAGTGTCTCATCCACCATTAAAGATTACTTGCACAATGCGTGAACAACTCCAATCATATTTGATGTTGATTTAAATATTAGTCGTCGATCCATCAATTTGATCAAATCATTGAATGGCTGCCATCAAAACAAGCTAACACAATTGCCAACATGGAAATAAGGGGCCCATCATGCCATACGTTGCCAAGGAAATGCATGTGGCGGTTGCCTGCAATATCACAATCAGTAAAGACCTTGCAACTTTCGATCACACAATAGCGGGCAATCGTAGATCCTGATATCGGTGATCCTGTTCCTTCAAAATAGTCATCGGCTTTATCATTAACCATCTAGCAGCTTTCTCGCCGAGATTATAATATCTTTGCAGATCTGAAACACATGCATCTAAAGAACACTTTAGTAACCCATTGCATAACATATTAAAGCCAGATTAATTTACCAAGGTATTTCGCTTATTCCTCTGGCTTTACCAAATAAGACACGTGGTGGTCACTTGTGATATTGTGATCAATAAAGACCTTGTGATTTTTGATCATGTGATGGCGGGAAACCATTGAGATCAAACGATGATTCATCAATGGTCACGCAAACTCATCCCCTTCGGCTTCATCAGATGGGACATGTGGTGCCCACCCGTGATATCATGATCAACCAAAGTAGTGTGGTGGGGTCATCACAGGATGGCGAGGAACGACTAAGATCAAACAACAGTTGATCAATGGTCACACAAATTACCCTTTGCAAAATAAAAAATTTATTAAAAAAGCAAGGGGGACATCACTAGGCGGATGATAAACGATCGACATAAGTTGTTTTAAAATGATGAAACACAGGGCTGACCAAGATTTAGGGAAAAATAAAATCCTGCGGAGGAAATAAAATATTAAGACCAAAGGGACCCAACCTTAGATAAAACAATGGGTCATAAGATGTTTTAGAGGCCCTCCAAAAGTAAAAATGAAATAGATCCCACCCAAGGCGTAAGACAAACACTAGGATTTTACATGAAGACAAACCTAAAACCCCAACCTTAGGATTTTCCCAAACACCATGAAAGACCAAAGACATAAGGCATGATAGGAAAGGAAAACAAGGAACAAAATTTGAAGCTCCATCAAGAAGAGAGATAGAGGGAGTGAGTGAGAGAGAGACCTAAGAGAGGGAGAGGGGGTAGGAGGGAGAGACTTGACATACAGTGACTGAGTGAGTGAGTGAGTGAGAGAGAGACCTGAGAGAGGGAGTGGTTCTAGGAGGGAGAGACTTGATAGAGAGAAAGGGAGGGAGTGGGAGAGAGATAGAGGGAGATAGGGTTAGGGGTAGAGGATAGAGGGTTTAAGGGTTTAGAGTTTAAGAGTTAAGGGTTTAGGGTTTAGGGTTTAAGGGTAGAGGCAAGAGACGTAGAGGGAGTGAGTGAGAGAGAGAGAGACCTAAGAGAGGGAGAATTGTGGGAAATTGAAAAGTTCTGTTCTATAATTTCATATTTTGTTTAGATTTAGTCTATCTAACATTTGAGATAGCAAGGAAGCCCTTGTTTCTCAAGATGGAACTGACAAAGCAGCATGCTGGCAAATTGATTATTTAAGTAGAAACCTATATGATGACTCCCTGAATCAATTTCCCTTGTCAATAAATGATAGGAAGAAGGGATTGGTTTTGATGCAAGGAAACACCCTAGGGGAGGGATTAGTGTATAATTTTTCCAACATAGCCTGATTTAACACTGAATCTTTGCTCATGCTTGGGCAACCTTTCACAAAATATTCCATGAATGCACCTTACCCAAAGTATGCTTTAGGACCTCCATGCATACAAACACAAGGATTGTCATTTATCATCTTGCAGTAGTGGTACCTAAGATGATGGTACTACCCCTCCCTTCGACATTGCTCTCTTCTTACAATTGGATACATCAGCCCTCATTTTGATTTTGTCAAAAAGATATGAAATGATTTCTAAGCTATGCCTTATTGGGTCAATGAGATCACAAAAAGTCTAGGACTTGTCAAATGAAGGTATATTATTGACACCTATTCCTTTGCTATTCACTTGTTAGGACTTAGTAATGACTATCCAAAGAGAAAATGAGATAGTGGCAACAACCATTTATATTATTTATCTCACTACAATCCATTTCATGGCTATAGTCATGTTGTCACCTAGTGTAAATTTATTTTTTCAAATTCATAGATAACATGAAGACAAACTTGTAGCCTTTAATGGTACTGCTCTTATTCATGACTATGCTCTGTTCCCTTGAAGCACCATGATTTATGATGGTTTTTATGCTGAATATCTTCATTAAAATGCCCATGTGTAAGTATATTCCTTCACTATTATAGCCTATTGCTAGAATGGATGATCAATGGTATGAAAAGGTAAAAATACAACCGTGCTTTGCTTCCTTCACTACTTGTTTGATTTTTGATTGTTGTTCATATGCACTTGTACCATTGTAATGCTTGATGTCCTGCATGAACCTGCATGGCTGTCTTGTAGCATAACCTTATAGTTGTTGTTCATATACACTTGTACTATGGCCTTGGCTTCCAAAATGAGACCTCTCCTGAATCATAACTGCTTAATTGTCATTTGTAACTTTTTGTCTCTTGTATGGAATCATGATCCATTTTGGATCAATCATGATGACCAAAACCCATACATGAAAGGTTATGAGCATATCAATTGTATCTTGATCACATGATATGAGGGTTCCATTGCTGTCATAAACCTCTTGTAATGACATGTTTTCAATAGGCATATTATATGTGTCAACTAGAGTTGATGTTTCTTGAATGCCTTTTCCTTTTATGCATTTCCTTAAAACATCATGCATTGAATGTTATCTAGCAACTTGTTTGCCTAATGTTTGATTATGAAGGCCTTGAATAGAGCCTTGTGCAACTTTATATTTTTTTTTCTGTTGTTGTCCTTCATGAGGCCATTGTAGCATGCATTGTTGGTTGTCCTTATCAATGACAATCACCTTTACCTATTGCATTCACTTTCACCAGTACACCCATGAACGAATAATATCAATCCCCTTTTCCTCCTATAGCTCTTGCAAAGGTGTTGTCCTTGTACTTGTATCATGACCTCGATTCAACCATTGCTCTTCTTTTGTTGTGTAATAAATACACATAGTCTCCTCATTTTATCTTTATTGGATAGCCACCGATCACATATGTGGGTAACCTAACAACTCACCTTCCTATGTGATGTGTGACTTTCCAATAGGGTTATGGTGAGAGGGGCTTGACAACAACTTGAAATGCTTCCACATTGTTTAAAAGATACATAATTAAACTTGATGTATCTATGAAGTAACTTCCTTTATAAACATATCATGGATCTTCTTAAGAAGATTGAAGGACATATCAACACAATATGTTGCATCTTTTGAATTTGTACTTTCTTGTCCTATCTTATGTTCCTTTCCTGTCCTATCTTATGTTACTAGTCTTTTATGGTGTTGGGAATATCCTAAGGTTTGGGTTTTTTCTTTGACTGAATCCCTCTATCTTGGATTTGATCCGGATCCTGATCCTGGATTTTGATTTTTCGATCTTTTTGTCGATTTGATGATTTCGAGTTTCGATTTCCGGAACTGACCCGACCCCTGACCGAACTGGAATCCCGGACCTGGACCTGAATCGGAACTTTGATTTTTGATATTCGCTCGATTTTACCTTTGGGATTTCGATTTTGTTTTTCGATTTGATTATGTTTTTCTGGATTTGACTTTGATGGATTTCTCTGACTCTGATGATGATCTTTTTCGATTTCTTTCTTTCGAGATCTTTGATTGACCTGAATCCTGACCCCCGGACCTCTGAATCCCGGAATCCTGACGGATTTCCGGATCCTGATTTTTTTCGATTTCTTTTCCTTTTTTTGATGTTCTTTCCGATAACTTTTGATTTTGATTTATTTGGTTTATTTCTTGATCTTTTAGTTTTTTTCTGATTTTTTTTGATGATTTTGATTTTTTTCGGGATTTCCGGATCTGAATCTCTGACGATTGATGATTTTTTGACCTTTCTTTGTCTTTGACTTCTGGACTTGAATCCTGAATCCTGACGGGATTTCGGACTTTGCCTGACGACCTCTTTTGTTTTTCCATCGATTAACGAACTCGAACTTTGATCTCGATTTTGATTTCGCCCCCTCCCTTCCCCCTCCCCCCTCTCTCTCCCCACCTCACAGCACCTCCCACTACTCTTGGTATATGTGTGCAAAAAATCAAATATCCTGGATGATCCCGAGATCCGATTTATAGCACCAAAATATTACATTTTAAAATGTTTTTCAAATTAGATATTAGATTTCACGAATTGATATCCAAAACAAATTGATATCCGATTTAACCTGATATCCGATTTTAGTACTTTGCTTGCATTGTGGTAATGGGACCAATGTATTATTCTGATGACCCAACCCAAAAAAATCAACTTGGTTTTGTGTTTTTTGGCGAATGTTACTTTTTCATGTTGCCACTTTTGGCCCATCATGATCCCACACATACCCGTTCTAAATTAGGTAGTTGTTATTGCTAAGGTGGATCACCTTTCTTAAAAGGCCATACACTTATGATTGGGTCAAGTGTTCTTTTCTTTAGAAAAATTCCTATTGCCTCTTTTTATAGGTTAATTATGATTTGATTAGATGGGTTATGAAGCAACTTATTTCAAACAAATATCTTTATGAAAGAAGTATATTGGCATGAAATTAAATATGATTTGTATTCCAATGTAAAAACTACAAAGAATGGAAACAATTCTTTCAACACATAAACTATTATGTAGTAGTCAATTAAAATGAAAAAGCTTACTCTATATTAGTTAGGATACACAACTAAGAAAATGATCTAAAGTGACTTATTTATTCTAAAGGAACTAAGTATATAGTATACAAAGAAAACCAACAAACCCACAACTACCCCTATTTTGAAGGAGTTTAGTTTTCTCCACTTCTTGATCTCACTAATATTGTCTAATTATTTTAAAGAGATGAAGGTTCATAACACAACTTTATTCAACCCAGTATATAGCTTGGTTAATGAAACTTGACAAAAGCAACAAAATTTCATAACCTCCATTAACATCCTTGTTGGTTGTGTCAATATGGGAACTTTGGAATGGCGTATGGACATCCATCAAAGTATAATGCATATAGGGATTTTTTCAAATGTTGTGGTTACAACTACCTTAGTAGTATCACCTAATTTTATTGTTGTGGGCATATCTAATATGAAACAAATCTACAAATCTATGAAAATCAATATATGGTGGAAGTAACTAATCGTGAACTGCATTTATTTTTCTTATCTTTTCATCTTCGTTCTCTATATGTTATACCATATAATATGTTATTTCTACTAGCCCTCTCTTTAGATTGCTCAAATAAATCTATTCACCACTTAAATATAAGATAGCTACAAATACAAATATATTCCAAGTCAATAAGAGCATATGGCTCAAAGTATCTAGGTGGTAGGTAAGGATATACATATATGGTTGAGTCCTTGTTTAAGCCATGAAGGTTTTAAGTAATTCATGATTTTGGGTCTATTTTACATGTGGATATTTTCAACAAGACACACTCTTCATCTATGAAATGCAATCATCATGCATGCTTCATGAGTGGGGAATTTTAGTAGTATATATATTTATAACGAATGGGTGGCCCTAGGTAGCCCATGTAAAAATTCTAAAAATATTACATGTCTTTCCAATATCAAACCTTCTAAAATTCTAAAAAATACTTTGAATATTAACTTTGTATACTAATGAATATAGGGTTACAGAGGGTAACATGATTCTTTGAATTGGCTACTACATAACAATTTATGTGTTGCAAGAATTATTTCCATTCTTTGCATTTTTTGCATTGGGATGCATATATTTTTATAATAAACACTCTTTTAATGTCTTGCCAAAAATAACATTTTTAGTAATATCAAAATTTTATAAGCATGCATGCAAAATAAAAAACATAAATAAGAAATATATTGTAATAGTTTCTTTAACAAAGGATTCAAAGTCATGTGGACTACAAGGACTATAAGATATACACAAGATGGATCTTCATTGAAAATTTTGTAGGAAAATTCAAGGAAATATAATTGTAGGTTATACACATCATCAACTATAATGATTGTAGGATATACACATCATGGATTTTTGGAAAAGGTTTTAGAAACTTTCAAGCAAATTCAATTGGTAAATTTGCAAATACAATTTTCACAACCTTCACCAAAATGATTATTGGTTTTCTTAATATGGGAGATTTGGAACAAAGTACATGGACATCCATCAAAGCATAATATGAAGATTAATTTTTTCAAACTTTGTGGTTTAGATGCCCTTTTGAAATCTATGCAAAAAGTGGGAGGATAGACAAAGCTTGTGAACTATTTGATGCAATGCCTCAAACAATTGTAATCTCATGGAATACACTCTATTTTAAAAAGTTGTATCACTACCCTCATAACAATATCTCAATTTGTTTTAGTGTCTATTGTGTTTACCCAATTTGAAACACAATAATTTTATCATCAAATTCTCATTTGTGTGTAAAGTTTGTCAAAATCCAAAGTGATCTATTCCTAATAAAATCATAGGTCATGTGTCAAAATCTAGATTTCCGAATAATGAATTGTTTGTAATTTATTCATCAATTTTAATTGATTATTATTAACTGATAGGCTACATATAGTGTGAGATTTGAGCGTGAAACAAATCTCACACCTGCAAACCATTATTGAGTCATTGGAAAACAAGTTTTAGCTACCATTTAATGGCAAACCAATTACCATTTAATGGTAAAAGCCTCTAAAATCTCACTTATCATATAAAATCCAAATAAATATTGATTTTCTAGCTGGATGGGAACATTTTATTTCCATTTGCAATGTTTTTTGTCAATTTGATGGAAACTTTCTTTTTCATTTGAATTGCTTTATGTTTTAAATCTATATGTAAATATTTTAAAATTGAATAAAACTTAATTTCTTTAAGGAAAAAATCTAGATTTGTCTAAGATTATTTCATTCCATTATTTAGCACTTATTATTAATTATGTAATTCAGCCACATACAACTAGAATTTGTAGCATGGTGCATCTATACACACCCATGCACAAACACATACTCTCTAACATATTATCATTCATATAGTTTTCTATCAGTGTAATCCTTGAACCTCCTTTAGATGCAAGTGCTAGTTAATAATTTTTAGCCGATAGACTACATATAGTGTGAGAATTGAGCCTGAAACAAGTCTCACACCTGCAAACCATTGTTGATTCATAAACAAACAAGTTTCAATGACCTTTTAGTGGTGAAAGACTCCAAAATATCAGGTAGAAGCCTCCAAAATCTCACTTATCACATAAAAGCCATATAAATATTGATTTGACAACTAGATGAGAACAATCTATTTCCATTCACATTGTTTTTTGTCAATTTGATGGCAACTTTTTTTTTTCATGGGTGGTAAACATGCCTGGAATTTGACGGCCACCCCTATCTATCATATGATTTTTTTTTTTTACGGTTTGTTCATTTAAATGTCTATTACTTTACATTTTATGAAAAAAATTTAAATTTAAATATCAATTTCAAACCTATTAAAAAAAAATCAAAGCTCGAATCACTATAACATAAATGTTGTTGAAAAAATAGTGAAAATTTGTGTTATGTTATTCATATAGATATCTTATATATATTAAAAAAAATGTAAAATTATAAAATATTGATAATTAGAAATAAATGTAAAAATCTTAAATTTACTCTGACAATTAACAAGAAGTTTCTAAATTCATATAGAAAATAAATCTTGTTAAAATATTCAAAAGGTTAAAAAACAATTATATTTTATTTTGAAAAGATTTGGTATTAATATATATTTTTATAATAAAGATTATAAATCATATATATTAATATAAAACAATGATAACTATTAGTAAACATATTAAAATCTTAAATTTTATTGTTAAAAATATTTTAAAAATTAGAAAGAACTATATTTAATTTTGAAAAGATTCTATTTTGAATATAAATATATTTATAAATATTATAAATCATATATAGTAATATAAAGTGAAATTACAAAGAAATATTCCAATTCTAAACTAATTTAAATTTTTATCATAAACATTATATATATACTACAATAATTTTTTACGGTTTAATAATAATTTTAATAGTCATATTTACGGCTATATAAAAATACAAGGATACGGCCCAAAATGTAAAAAACGGTCAAATAGACCATCAAATTTCCCTGGTGGTAAATATGACAGGGAGTTCGAGGTTGCAAGGAGAGCAGTTCACTTGGCCTGTCCACTCTGTAGAGTTCAAGAAAAGCTCCTTAAAAATGAAGAAAAAGCTAATACTAAGAAAGATAACCCATTTGTTACAGTTGTAGGTATCTGGCACTTAGCCTGTCGAAACAAAACCTGTTTTTGATTTTCCTTCGAGTATTCTTCATGGTCATGTTAAAATTTTATGCACGCTCAAATCTTAATAGAAGCGGATATCGACTTGGATGTACAATGGTTGCGATTGACTTCAATTCTACTTTTTACAACTGAATGCTGTTGGCAATTTGATTCCGCAGCCCATTTCTTGGATTGACTTAAATGGAATGCTTGCTCTGTTTGAATGCATTTTAGTTTACAATTCTATTTCACTGTCCGTACTTGGTTGTGTGCATCCTCAGCCCTCATGGCACGCCAAGGCGATGGGGATTCATGTTCTAATAATTTTCAATGGTAAAATCCATTTATAGTTTGTCCTCCTTATACTCCTTGGTTTAAGGAATTTTAGAGCAAGATAGCTGTAATTTGTTCAACCCAGAAGTAATTATGTTAGTTAAGGAGTCCAAGTGTGAAAACTTGAGGAGATTTATTTAATGAAAATAAATTTGATGATTTTAGATCTGTGTTTTGTATTTATCCATTTTCCTTTTTTCTTTAGGCCCAGAATGGAGAAACAAATGGGCACTTCAAGGATGTACAATTTATGTGTGCCGATGTCACATCTCCAGACCTGACAATTGAACCAGGCTCTGTGAATTTAGTATTTTCAAAAAGAGGGAGGCCTCTTCAAAAAGGAATACCACATAGACCAGAGATGAAGTGCTTATCTTATAACTTAGATACCCTTATTGGATCTTAAATTTTCAAAGCTCAATGATGTCATGGACATTAAAATGGTTGTACTTTTAACTTTGTAAGAATGTAGTGACCTTCACCTGGTAGATTGCGTCTCTTACAACATTAGAGTGAGTTTACTCCCAATGTGTTGATGACAGGTGGAAGTCCACAAGGATGCATACAATGCGAATTAGCTTTGTACTGATGTTAAAGCGAATTTATAAATTTGTGGAACAAGTAGTATTTGACACTTACATTATTTGGAAATACAATCATATTAGGAAAACTCACAAAACATGCCTGTATTGAACAAGCGATACATGCATGTCAGCAGTGGACGTATCAATTGCAAGTGGTTACACCTAAAATGAAACTGGTTCCATTCTATAGAGAAATTAAAGATTCTCAAGCTAGCAATACCCATTTGGATTCCAGGTTTACTATCTACTCTCTTTTTCTGAAGCCATTCTCATGATTTCATGTAATATACAAAGCTAGGCATCTACATATGTGAGCAATTAACACACTGTGAAGCATGTTTGCAAGTGTTCTCTAAGAAAATGAAACTGGTTCCATGCATAGAGAAATTAAAGAATCTCAAGCTAGCAATTTCTGTTTGGATTCCAGGTTTACACCTTGCTCACTTTGCTGAAGTTTGTTGTTATTTCATTTAATTATAGAGCTAAGCATCTAGCAATTTAAAAATTTATTTTTTTAAAAAAAAATTAATGAGTTTGGTGAACATTGATTATAACAAAGCTCAATTGTAAAATCAAAATTTAAAATTAAAATTTACCAAACTCAATTGTAAGTAAATAATATATTTATTTGATTATTTAGTTTATTTGACATTGGTTGCAGGAGGAAGAATTGGAGTCCCTAATTTGAGCAGTTTAAAAGTGATTCATATCCAATGCCCTCCTCCAACGGTACAAATTTTGCTGTAAATGCGTGTGGACAGCTATTTGGGCATGGTCATCATGAAGCACCAAAATTTGGAATGTAAATATTGTAGCAGAAATTTATTGTGTACAAATATTTAGTTCAGGGAATATCCCAAAGTGTTAGAATTGGTGCAGTTAAGATAATGTACACAAGGTAAAAAATGTTTAGGAAATTATATAACACTATCGGCATATTCCTTGCAGCTCCCCCGGCTGCAAGTGCTAGTATTACTTTTCCAGAATTTAAGTGGAGGATGGAGGGAAAAACAAATTAGTTTGTTTTCTCTTATTCTTTCACCCACCTGGGAGGAGAGTTTCTAGGGTTTTGTGGTTTGCATTGAAAGAAAGTTTCATGTAGGGCGCAAGACCATCACCTTCCTGTTTTTGATTCACCATGTTGCAACTTGCAAACTATAAGATCCTTGCCACGTTGCAGCAGTTTCAATAGAACAAATGGGCGTTGAAGGAGTCTATGAAGATATAATCCCATGGCTCATAGTTTTGAGCAAACTTAGGGCACATTGCGAGCTGCATCTTTATTCTCGTATCATGCCAGGTATTGGCTAATCCCAACTCAGTTTGATAGGAAAACATGCTGAAGGGATGGAATTCATCTATCAAACTTCATTTAGCTATGTTCTTAAAAGAGAAATATTGTTCAAGTGGCAGCGATAATTAGAATGTGTTCTCTGTTCTATATTTTTAAGAGTATGAATTTACATTTCCTTCCATTTTTCCATACACAAAATACACTAAAAACACTCCTTGTGAGGATTCTAAGAGGTTACTCAATCTTTTAGAGATAGGCTTATGCACAGAGAATGCCATAGCCCAGAAAAGAATGAGTCATTGAAAGGTGTTCTACCAGCTCTGCCAAGATATCGTTGAAGCATACGGTAGTCAAGGTGTAAACAATGAAGGGGGGGTAGTGAACTAGGCCCATTATGAGAAAGAGTAAAGAATTTGCTTCAGATTGAGAGAGACCTGTTTTTAGTTTGTTGTCTTTTGAACAAAGTTAACTCCCTGGTTCCCCTAAATAGCAGCAA